>VYZX01019811.1:44457-63027 GCA_013401335.1 Brachypteracias leptosomus | reverse complement strand
GGCAGCCTCGGCGGCCGCAGCGTCTCGCTCCGCTTCGCCCCGCACTCGGCGCGGCGGCGGCGGCAGCGGCGGCCCCGTCCGTGACTGAAGCCTCCCCGCCCCCGCCGCCTCCTCCCCCCGCGCCGGGGGAACCTCGCACACATGTGACCCGGGAAACCATGACAACCTCCCGCCGGGGACTGCGGCCCGCAGCGCGCCGCCGGAGGGAGGCAGGGAGGGAGGCAGGGAAGGGAGGGCTGCTGCCCGACTCGGCACGGCGCTGCCCGGCTCTGGCCGGCATGGCACGGCTCGGCACGGCCAGGTCTGCCGCGGACCCCGGCGGGATGGAGAGCGGCTCGGGGGCCGGCCGGCAGCCCTCGCAACTGGCCCTGGTGCTGTTACCCTCCCGCTGGGCTCTGCTCACGCCCCCTCCTCCTGCCCGGGCGCTGCCCCCGGGGCCGCCGCCGCCGGGCACCGCGTCCTCCCGGCTCCCGTGGCTGCCGGGGCCCCTGGGCTGTGGATGCCTTTCCCCCGGGGAGGATCCAGGACACTCGCGCTGGTGATGGGCAGGGACTCCTGGTGAGCGGACATGTCCCCGCTCAGTGGAGGACCACAGTGGATGTAGTATTCCATCGCTAATTGCTGCCGTGCTTTTGCACGGCCGTGCACCGCCTTAAAGATATCCCCCTCGTCATTCATATTCATAGACATGCTATCTATTTATATTCATCTATATAATTTGGAATGAGAAGGGCGATGTGGCGCTAGAAAACGCATCCTGTTTGTCAGCTGGTTGTCTAAGGTCTATGAAAGATTTAGCTGGAGAAAGGAACAATTGTTTAAAAAGAAAAGGAAAAAAGAAGTCCAATTTAAACACTGCCGAGTGCCAATGCTCAGCATAGGCACTCTTCCAAGCCATACTGCAGAGACTGCTTAGCACAGTGATAAGTAGGTGCTGCTTGTCATCACCAGGAGCTTAAATGTTTTAAGTAAGTAGCAATTACGGGTGCCATGTTTTCCACAAGGCTTTACTAAATGCTCCTTGAAAGTGAGATCCTTGGAATGCATAAGAAAAGCATCACCCCCTGATTCGTAATCACCTCTGTATATTTGCCGACATTTTGGGGTTCTGGAAATACTTGCTAGTGTCTTGGTTTTTATGCACCAAGCAAATTAACTGCTAAACAGCCTACGTTTGGGACTACTTGTTTGATAATGGATTTCACTAAACATTCAGGATTTCTCAAATAGCCTTGAAATATACTTCATAAGGGTAAGATAAGCAGTCAAAATTTGAGTTTGTAGCAGCAAGATATTGAAAGACCTGACTTCAAGAAGGTAATGTGACAGCGAAATACAGCAATCCCTATGATGCTTTCCACACAGGTCTGGATCACAAAGCCATTTTTAACTGAGTTAGTTTCCAAGTGAAACCCAGTGCTCCCTGTATGTGCATTTTCAAATGGAGTTTAGTTCACAAGTTGGATCTTCAAGGTGTTATAGACCAGCAAATTAGTGGAGTGATCCATGCATGCATGGGTGATAACGCTGCCCTGCAGCAGGCAAGTGACACCTCTGCCAACAAAATCGTGTAAAACCTTTGAACAGTTTGTGGCTTCATTTCTCTCTGCAGGAAAAGCCTATAGCTAGCCATTAGGGAGCACTTATTTGAGTGAGATTCGCTGATGTTTAGCACTGTCCAGCCTGAGGAATATCTTCAAGGTCAAGCTAAGTCCTCTGAGGCAGACCATTCATGTTCTCTGGGCTGCAGAAGATTGATCCACCAGCAGGCTCTAACAATTGCTGCAGTGTCCTGTCCTGTGGGGCGTAACAGCCTAACCAGCACACCCACACTTCATGCCATGCCCAGTGCTGACATGCCCTGATCACAGCTGCCTTTACAAAGCACTGTGGGTGTAGCATGTAGCCACATACATTACAATGGCCAAGAATCAAGTGCGGCAGGAGAGCTGACATCTGTATGTTACGGACAGGTGCATATCTTAGTCATTCTAGAAGGTGGCTTAGCTAGAAATGCCAGATTAACTCATTTACAAGTTTAGGAGCTTAAAAGCCCTCTGACACCACTGAGATGACTGATCTGTTTGTGGCCAGGTTGAGAGACACCTAAGCTTTGAGGAAACCTGCAGGAAGGGATGTGTTGGTAATTGGTGCCTTCCAGGCACTAGGAGTTCTGTGAGCATACAATATTCCATTTATTGGAATCTTCCAGGACTAGAAGGATTGTCATCCTTGAGATTTTCTCTTATCCAGGCAAGGCACTCCTTTATTCTGGGGATTTACCAGCAGCATAGTGTCTTTTGCCATCTAATCAAGGACTTCCCTAGCTTGCCAGAGCCTCCCAGCGAGGAAGAGATTGCTTCTCTGAGGACATCCTCAAGAGCCAGTCTCTGATGTTTGTATACAAAATTGGGATAATTTGAATAAGAGATTCCTAAGCAGTGGTACACTAAAGAATGATTCTTTTTTAAAATTTTCAAAACAGCTCAAAATGTTTATGTCTAATAAGACTTATCTTGAAGTTTGGTGTATCTCAAAGGGTGGCAGTGAACTTTGTTGTTCAAGTTGGTGTCGTCTGGTTTCCTTAGATACTTTCTGTTCTAATGAGCTCACATTGACATTTAAATTGCTTTTAAATTCTGGTAAGGAGGACAGCTGTCCCAAAACATGTTATGTCTAGCAGACTGAACAGTTAGGTAATGAATGAGAGTATCAGTTCACACCTCTCCTATGAGTTTTATTAGTTGCTACTAATTTTTGTATGTCATTGTAGTTCAGCTGTGAACATTGTATTGAAATGGAAGAGAACATAAAACCTCCAAAAATCCTTCTGTACTGAAAAGGAATTGGGCAGAACATTCCCCTCACAATTACCAAGAAAATGACATAAAGATTTGTATTGTCTTCCTTCCTCCTAGCCAACAAATGCCCTCTTCATAACACACACACGGCTTACCAGCTTTGCGTGTCAATCTGTCCCTTCACCTGGTTTGAGGCTGTGAAAAACTGGGCGACTACAGCTAGCAGATGAGAAATAGTGTCTCCCATGCAACAATTCCAGACAGGGTATTTCAGATAGTGGTTGGAACTGCTTCTGTCAAGGATGGAGAGTGACCTCTTGTCTGGTCATATAGAGGGCATTGAATGAAGTGCAGAAGGAAAGAGTGACAGGCTTTTGTTTTTACCGGAGTAAATGCAAATTTAGTAAATCTAGTAAACCTGAGTTAACAAAATCCATTGAATAGCCAACCACAAGCCTTTTTCTGCCAGCTTTCAACTTTTTGCCTGATAGGAACATCCTTCTCCAGTCCTTCCAAAGACACTCTCTCAAACATCCATCTCCTGATTAACCCTGGCTAAGCTCTGCAATGCAATACATGCCATACAGAGAGGGAAGAAGTGTGTGCTTAAAGTGTGTGTAAAACTAGGTAAAGCCTTTTCTCTTGAGTGGAAAATACCTTTTAGCAAGCACATTAGTGGAGTACATGCTTCTAAAATCCCCTCTTAGTTAACTTCCTGGAGGCAAGAGGCACTATTATTATTGTCTGCTTGGACCAGCTGAACAGCTAGCCCAGAAAGAAAAGACTCTGATTTCCTCATCTGTAGTAGCCTCTCTCCTAAGCTGGCAACTTAACAACTCCCAGTGGTGGTTCTCCATGGAAAGAGTTCATATTGTACTGGAGAAAACACAGGACAAGACCTGGCTCTATACCTATGGAATGTAGTGGGAAATGACTGATGTTTGAGTGTGGGAGATGTTAATTTCTGTATTTCTTTTGTTTTAAAGATTTTTGGTTTATGTTATCTTTAATCTTTTGTCCTGACTTTTGAAAATTTACTGCAGACACACTCTACATACTGCATGATTAAAAGCTGCTGCTGACAAACAACCTGCAAATCCCTTAATGAATTATATTTGCTTTAAAATCTCTTTGGCTGTATGGCAATGTTTTTCCTTGCTGGCTCTTGATCAAGCAATAGCTGATCTGTAAGTTTTGAACCATTGTTCATAGGAATAGTTATATACCAATTTCTGATCTTCCAAAATACCTTTAAAATATCACATATATTGACTTGTTTTTTTTCATGATGGCTTACTAAGCAAATCTTGCCCACGGAGTTTTCTTACTAATAGTTTAAATGGCAATCATTCAGCTACAGATTTTTTCATCAATAACAAAACTTGCAGCTCTGCAGATCTATAGTTTCCTACTTTTCTATTCTTCTCATTAGAATGATATGTCACTATTATTATTTTACCAAATCCATTACCAACCCCAAATCTGTTTCTCAGAAAAACGTCCAGTTCTATCAACAATATAAGGAACTAGTGTCTGTAATTCATGGATGAAATTTGAACACATTCCTCATGACTCTTTCTTTACTTAAGTCTCCTGTTCTTCATCTCATACCCTTTTCTTTGCCTGTTCTTATTGTTCTATGGATTTAAAACACTTAACTCTTCCCCTGCCTATTGTAAATATAGAATGGCAAGAACCAAGTAACCATTTACATACTCAAGTAAATTCTTATTTATTCCAAAAAGGGTTTTCCCTGAGCAAGCAGAAAGGCCAAGTTCAAAACTTGGGATGGAAGTAACCCATGTCAGGAAACAGAATAGTGGGAAGCACTGTGAATGAAACAGCCCCTTCCAATTTTAGTACCAATTCACAATCAGTTCAACCTGATACAAGGTTTGAGGAGTTTCCTCCCACCAAAATGGCACCCTGCTAACATTTGAACAAGTGTTTCTTTCCTCTGCCTTCTATCACCTTTTTAGCACTTGTAGGGCTAATGACAGTCAAATTAAATGCCTGATAGAACTGAAATGATTCATCACGTTGGCAGGGAGAAGACAGCTGAAATCACAGCTCAGGAGGAGCAGTATCAGATTATCCTTTCATCAGCAATCCAGATTTAGGTTGTCTTACATTGCTCATGAAATCAAGTCTGCAAACAACCTAATCTACTGAGATAATATGGGCAGAAGGATTGCAGAGTATCACATCTTCTGATCTCAGGTCCCTTTCTTTTCCTCATCTTTCTTAATCTAAATCTGGACTTTCCAGGAAGTATGAGCTTCGTGACTTATTGCAAACTCTACATGCAACTGTTATTATTCAGGGATTGAACAGCTGATGATTTCCACTGAAATTTACTGTTTGTTGTTCTTGATATTCAGAAACTATTGGATACTGTCTCTTACAAAACTAGTCCTCTTTATGTACCTCAATTTAGGATCTCATAATCACCCGTAATTTCAGAAAAATTTGACTAGAATTTTTAAAGTCAATATAATGAGTGCTGAATTTGCCATTACAAATAAACCTTCTCATTTTAAAAGTAATGTGATAAAATGACTGTGGATGTAGTAGACTTCGGCTATTTTGAGGATCTTATTTCATACAATGTCCTACTCTGTTTACAAAAATGGCATTGTACACTGTCAACACAACCTGTTAAGTGGCTAACAGAGACATCTCTCCAAGTAGCTGACAACAGAAAATCTTCATCAGATGGAGAAGCTCCCCAGGAATTGACAGTAGGCTGCTTCTATTCAACACCTCCTGTAATCACTCAGGAACAAGTATAAATGTCACTGATATAACTTGCAGATGACACAAAACCCATTTAAGTAAAATCTTTACACAGCTACATATTAAGTCATTGACTTCAGAAGAAAGAGTGCAAGATGTTTCTACAGAGTAAGAGGACTTTGTTTTGGAAAGCAGTGCTTCTAAAAGGGTTTAGGGATCAAAATGGAGAAACAGCTCGACTTGAATTCCCAGTATAATTTTGTAGGAAAAGGGGCTAATGAAATTCGTGGTTGTTTCAAGAGAGAGACCAAAAATAGGAATGAGGGATCTTCCCTTTGTAAAGCACTCTTGAGACCAGTAAAAGTGTATGGCCTACAGTTTTGCTGTTCATGTATTCAAAGGAATATAGAAAAAGGAGATGTGCAGAAAGGAGACACAGGGATTATTCATAGGCTGAAGGAAATGCCTTGAGGTGAAAAGACTGGAAGAGTTCACAGCTTTTATCTAAGCAGTTGTTTTTATGCTCAGTAGAAGAGGCTCACACTGAATGATCTAAGTGATGAAGGATATCAGTCTAGATTGCCTACTGGTTCCTTCTAGTCCCTTTAAGGCAAAGAATAGTGTTGGTCTTGCTTATCAGAAATGGCTCAACTTCTTAGCTTGGAAAGTCCAACTCTTTCATGTCTCTGGAGGAGCATACAAGTATCCCCAAAGATGTAATAGTGAGACAATCATAGTACAAGTATGCTTTTAAAACCCTACAGTCACCACTGTGAGTGCTTGGGTATTATTTAAATGTAAAAGAGTTACAGCAAATGGATAGTTTTGCTTTTCATTTTCCTTGAGGGAACTGGAGAATCTGATGATTTTGAAAAAAAAAAAAATTCTCCCTGAAAACTCTCTTATCTTACTAATCCTGAGCTTAGATCTGAACTCTTCAGACCATCTGCTGTGTGGAAAAATAGGGAGCAAAGGAGCAGATAGCTGTTGGATGGAGAACAGCCCTACAATTCCATTACTTGCATTGCTCATTAACTGTCAATTTTTGTTCAAACAAGTTTATTATGAGAATAATCTTAGGTTTCTTGGGAGCTTATTTCCAAAAGTAGGGGCTTGGAGCTGTGGTGTTTGTGGTTTTAAGCAATGTCTTCTCCTAGGGAAGAGGCAACTTTTTCAGTGGACATTAACTGTTGAGTTTTTAATTTGGTGATTTTTGGGTTTGGGTGTCTTGTGTCATTGTTGTTTGTGTTTGGTTTTGTTTGGGTTTTTGTTTTGGTTTTGTTTGTTTATTTTCCTGATAGATTTAGTTGTTACTCATTATTTTCTTCAAGAAATTAATATATATTCTTGCCAGGTGGAATAAAGCTTCTGCATGAGTATTGATTAAAGAAGACACATCAGCTCCAGCTGAAATATTTTCCTGGGTTTGAACCTTAATGTAGTGGTAATGTTCTTGCAGACTTTCATCCTGGTGAAAACTGAGAATAGCATTAGTGAGAAAAACCCCACCATTTTGACCCTAATGAAGGATGTGTTTCTTTTTCAATTTGATGTCTCTGCACACCTACACATAGCTTGGGTTGGGTAGGTAGACATGCTGGGCTGTATGGCAGACACATGTGTGTGTTAAAGGCATCAGATGAGAGGGGTTCAGGTATTGAGTAGTTTGTGAGGGAAGATTTGTGCCTGTAGTTGAAAGAGCTACATTTGAGAAAAGAACCTTAATTCAAACCAGCAGATCTTAAAGGACAAATGTGGATACTTCAGAGTTGTGAACTGGAGTGCCAAGTCTCCAGTTTGTCTCAGGATGGTTTGTTTATAAGAACTTGCAAATGTGCATTTGATTAAAAAATAATCTAAATGTAATGACCTTTGCAGATTCTGGAACAGAAAGGCTGTCTTCCTATCTCTGTCATGTAAGCGTATGTGTGTGCATGTATAAATATATACACACATACATATATGTCTGTATATGACATTACTGATTCTATTTTGGCATAACCCAAAGACCCCATCATATTAATCACGGTACGAATTATGTGTAAGTATCTTAACTTAGTTGACTTGCAGGGAGTTAAGACTGGCTATTTAATGTAGACTTATGGATCATTAAAGTATGTGATTATTTTTATACTTTTATTAGAAACAGAAATATTTACATTTTTCAAGTAAAATTCATGATTGCACCACCCTTTCAATATTCCAACTTTAGCCCCAGGAGTGGAATATAAACAGTGCCAGACATGCATTCCCATGAGTTTTTATCGTTGTTTTCAGCACAATCTATTTTTATTCAATTCTATGGGAAATGCACACACTTTGTGCAGTTGCCAGAATGTGATTTCCCAATGCCCCCTATTTATTTCCAAGTGTGCTTTTTTCAGTTTCAAGTACTTTGTAACAGTACTTTTTCATGTTTTATCATGTAAGCAATCCTTGCTCATACTGAACCCACTTGCTGAGGACAATGGTTACCTAGATGCAGCTGAAAGAGCAGCCACGTTAAGTTAGTAAAAGTGTCCCACACCAGTGGTAACAGTCAGTTCTTCTTCGGTAACAGTCAGTCCTTCTTCCTTTTTCAGGGTCTGTTGTTACTCACACTCACTCCACCTAAAGGCTGTGTGCACGTAGCTGCGCCTGAAGCCAACAGGGCAGAATCTTTGCTTTGTTTAAATTCTGGTGAATGTAACAGAGTCCAGTGGTTGTTGGGGAGCTGATGATGTTCTGCTGAAATCCCTCTCTCTGGGCCTACATTGCAGGACAATTTGGAGGCTGCCCAAATTCATAGGAGATTAATCTGTAGGAATCATCCATGAGCAGGGCTAGCCAGAACACATCAGGCTTCAGGCTGATTTACAACATAACAGTTGCATAAGGAGCTATGGAGAGGTTCAAGCTGATAATGCTGTACAAGAGCAGATTTGGCTGTGGAAACTGCCCCAAAAGGACAACTTACCTAAACAAGGACATGGTCCTTAGTCAACATATTCACTCAAATTTGCATGGTGCTTTCCAGATCAATATAATTTTCTCCCTGAAGATCACTTCCACTTGACGGATTTTTTTATCTCATTTATTTTAAGGCTTTAATTGTGTGTTAAGATTAATCTGACAAATGTCCTTACATCCATACAAACCATCCTCTTATATCATAACCATAAGGCCTAGTCAATATCTCTGGTGTTCAGACACATTTGCAGTTCCAGCAGTCTTTTACAAAGTTCCCTAGACATGCCCAGTCTGTGTATGAATAGGGCACCACTGGAGAAGGCCGCTCCCCAACTCCCTTGCAGTGTGCTGTGCAAAAGACATTTTGATACTTGCCCCAACCCCAACTCATGTGCAGTACATGCACCACAACCTGCATCATGAGATCCTGTATAAGTGCCCTACCCTTATCTCACAACATTATCCAGCAAAGTCATCAAACAAACGGGGAAAGGAAGAAATGTGGTCAGATATTAAGGTCAGTAGTCCTTCCTCCTTCTTCTATCTGCCTTAATATATATATGGAAGTTCAAAGGTGGTGAGCTTGTTCCTGGAGGTTTGGCCTGAATGCTTGCAGAGATGGTTATACCTTTCCCTTCATAATACATATAGCCAGGATCTAGGGCCAGAGCACTCCCCTCACCCTGTGGATTTCTCCATCATCCTTCTGCTGTCTAGGTGATGTCACAGCTTCCTTGTCCCATAGGGAGTCAGACCAGAAGCAGATGGGTTTGGTAGCAGTTGGCAAGGCACATGGACCACTGAGCTGCAGGAAGGCGAGAAGGTTCTCCTTGTGTCTGAGTTAATGACTACATCTCGAAATTGTGGTCTATGGCTGTGGCAATGAGTGAGGAAGGAAAACTCCAAGGTTGAAAGTGATAGACACTTTTTCCTTAGCCAGTCTCCTCAAATGATGTCATTGTTTAGGCCTTTTAACTCACACAGGTACCGCACAGAAAGCAGCCCTCTCAAGGCCTGAAAACCTTCCAAATTATGAAAAAAGGAGGAGAAATATTTTGAAATCTGGCACCTATGGAGAGCCATTTCTCTGTGAAGTAGCATGAAAGTGAAGCCCCTCAAACTGGCAATATCAAGAGGATCCTTCCAGGCCAGGTCCTTCCACTGGATTCATTGCACTAGAAATATCTTTCTCTGAAAAGATAAGAACTCCTACCAAGGAAAGGCACACTGCTTCAAAATAACTGTTTTCAAAGATGGCTTACCAAGTCAATTGACTAAGAGAAATCTAGATTAGGCATGAACTGCAGAATGCTTCCTTCCTCCCAAAACAAAAACAAAAGGAAAGGAAACAAAAGGAAACACTAGCAGAGACTTCAAAACATGACCTGTCTGCCTTTTCCATAAGAAAGAAAGGGGAGTGAAAATGCCCTGGAACAGTCACTTTGAAAGGCAAAAATCACTCAAGGAGCATCTGTCTTTGGTGGTCTGCAATTAGATGCTTGTTTTGATGTTCTTTTTCTGAAGGTGATGAGGAAGGAATACAACAGGAGTGTAGGCACAGAAGTGAGGGGACCTTTGGGTGAGAAAATTCCCCCTTGTCCAATCACAGCCCTGGCAGGACCAGTCATTTTTCAAAGAAATTCCTCAACTTTTCATCCTTCTCAAAAATGTCAAGGTGCATCTGGAAAGACTGCAATATGGATGCTTCACAGATTCCCTGAACAGGAATAGAAGAGGAAGATGTATACAGTGGATATCCTGTTTTACTAGTGCTAGGCAGCCAGATTGTCCCATGGGAGCTGGCAGCAAGGTCCAACTGATCTTATCCTTACTGTAGAATAGGGTAATGATTATGGGGTGCACCGAGAGATCCTCCGTGTGTGATCAGTGTCACACTGCTACCTTGGCCAGCTTCCAATGCAATACTCACCAGGCTGAGATCTTTTCCTTAATCCAGGAAATGCTAACCTAGTTTTATGGTCCTCTCCAAGGAATCAGTTTTGCATGGATTAAGATACATGGAGAACCCCAGTCATGACTGCAGGGGTGGGAGGGAAGAACATGGGCTGGGATTGCACTGGTCTCCTCAGTTGTCCTGGGAAGGTCCAGATCAGTCACACCTGCACATCTGGAGTGTGCTCCCAAAAGTGAGGCAGCTCTCTGTGAGTCTTCATCATTTCTTACCTCTCTTTTTTGCCCTTTCAACACAGATGCAGAGAAAGGAGTACCATAACAGGACAGGAGGAAGAGATGACTCCTTTCAGATCTTTCCTCTACCTGTATTTCTGTGTGTCATCATGTATCAGGTGCAGGCAGTGCTATTCCCTACTTGACACCAGCCCAGCTGGATGGCAAGACAGGAGGAAAAGCATAGGGAGAGAGAGCAGACCAGGGCAGGCAGACAACAGAGTACTGGCTCTCCTAGGACTAAAAGGCATCATATCCTGGCCATCCTGCAGAACTGCAGCTAATCAAGTCCTGGGTTCTAATGTGCCCAGTTGCAAAGTAAATTTGGTTTTCTTAGCAACTGAGATTTTCAGTGTTTGATCACCAAAGAGCAGTGAACTTTGGGCAGCAGAGATGCTGCCAGTGAAAGCTGGCAGACAAGGGGAGGGCAGCATTGCAGACTTCTGCTCCCCAGTCAGCCCTCCCGTTGTGAGGAGAAGCTTTGGTACAGGGCTGGGCACGCTCCTTCCTGCCTTGAAAATGGCACAGCACTCCTAAGTGATGGAGGGCAGCTGTATTGTAGCAAACCTGATTTGCATTCACAGAAAACAGCAGGCTTTGATTCTGGCTACATTTTACAAGCAGTGAAAACCTTTCATGTCCTGTCAGTGTTTCAGTGCATAATACGCAGAACTGATACAGAGCTTGCTGAAGTTGCTGAAAGTTTCTGCTTGCTACAGAAGATGTTGGGGTCAGGTCCTACTAGATTCATATTATTTTCTCCTCTGAAATGATAACTTGATTAGGGGTAAAAAAAGAGATAAGAACAATATCTTATAGTCTTTAAAATAGAGGGAAAAATCACAGAATCACAAAGCAGCTGAGGCTGGCAGGGATATCTGGAGATTGTCTAGATTCTGTATTTGAGGTCCTGCCTGTTGTCTCTTGCCCTGTCACTGGACACTACTGAACAGTCTGGCACCATCTCCAGGCTGAGCAGTCCCAGCCCTCTCAGCCTCTCCTTGTATCCCAGATGCTACAAGCCCTTAATCAATGATAGTGGCCCTTGACTGGACTCACTGTGGTATCTCCATGTCTGTCTTGTACTGAGGAGTCCCAGTGCAAGTACTGAAGGGCCTTAATTCTGTCAAGGTCCCACTGAATGGGACAGCCAGCCATCTGGTGTGTCAACTCCTTCTCCCAGTTTTGTATCTTCTGCACACTTGCTGAGGGTGCACTCTGTCCTGCCATCCAGGTCATTAAAAGAGAAGCACCCTAGCACAGGGTGACCCCTGAGGTACATCACTAGTGACTGGCCTTCATATTTTCATTATAGATAAGTGCAGATTAACATCTACCAAAGATGTTTTAAGGAGCAGGTAAGGATTTTGTCTGTGGAAGGGTTTTTAATTTCTGATTGTAAATATATGGAAATGTAAGAAGAGTTCCTCTAAATGCTTATGGAAGAGCACACTTTATTGGAGACAAACAAATAAGTGCTATAATTTATTTTAAAATACTACCAAAATATCTAATATTTTAAAATATCTACTACTTAGCAAAGGATTAAACATTATTTCATTTTAAATATGTGCAGCATTTAAGATTTTAACTTTTAAAACATGTAGATACTTTGTTTACATCGTGTAAACAAATCCTTACTCAGAAGTATGATATCTTGAAAAAAATCAACATAATTTAATTGATGGCTTTTATTTTCTTTTTGTGTCTCAACTATTGGCATTCCTCAGTTTAGATGTCAACATTTCTATGCCTGGAATCTGGAACATAAAAATAGTTACACTCTAAGAAGGGGCAGTACTGAGGGTGAAAGGTCCTGATCTTGCAAGTTCTTGCTCAAATGGAAACTCAATGGGACTGCTTGGGTGAGGAGGAATTACTCACCCAGCAGAAATTGCAAAACGAAGCTGAGCTCCTCTGCTAAAATGGTAATAACTCAAACATGGAAAAGATTATTCACTCTCTGATGAAACAGGGCAACCAGGAGTCTACAAATCCATGATTTTTAAAGAGGTGACCACAGCCAAAACACACTGGAAATCTGTTTTGAAAACAGATGAGAACTTCCTGCTAAGTTGTAAGACTTCAATGATGTCTCAACGATTAGGGGTTTTTTTAGAGGTTTTTACATTTAATATAGATGAGCTACAGTGATTGCAGGCCTGTTTGGAAGCCAAGTTTGTATTTATGTCAATATTAACAATGCCTTGGGCAAGACAGAAAGCTTGAAAACTATGTATTAACATAAATAAAAATCAGTGCATTTTTGGAATTGCTTCATTCTGTGGCCTTAAAAAGAGTTTCCTTGGCACAGTAAGATGACTTATATAAGTATTATATGATAGGAATATCTTTAGTTCCTAACACAGTAGGACAGAAAAGCCATTTTTTATTCCAAAAAATCCAACTTGTACATACAAAACCTAAAGAGAATGAACACACCGTGACAACACAGTACTGATTGCCTGACTCTTGAGATAAGGGTGAGTGCCTAACAGCTGTTTTCCAGGCAAAGAGCACTCAGCTAAGAACTAGAGTACGTGTCAAGAAGGTTTTAAAGGGGAACATTACTCACAGTTCAACAGTGATTAAAGAATATTGGAATAGGCCGCATAACTCCATCCCTTCTTTCACTATTCCTAGTGAAGGAGGCAAAAAAATCTCCCAGACTCATAAATCTTCTCCTCTCTGGTCTTTTTCTTCCTGGAGCGCCACCTTCCCTGGTTCTGAGCACCTCTATGCTGATCTTCAACTTACGTTTGCTAGAAGACACAGCACCCCACTTTCAGAAGTCAAGGACAGTCCAGTTGGTGTGACCAGACTCTGCATGAGGACTCTGCCATACCTGGCCAGTTTCAGAGCCATTTGTAGCAAAAGGCATTTTCCACAGAGGAAAATCCATAATTCTGAATCCTTCAAAACATCACAGCTAATGTGATTGCAACTAGTAGTTCTCAGTCTGCAAAACATCATCTAAACTTCTGAATTGCTGGTCCCATTGCCCTTTCCTCCTTTTGTGAAATTTCTGTTTTTCCCTATGAAAGATGATGATCCCATGGATAATTAACTATCTAACTTCCTAACTTGCTTCTTACCTGTCGTTTGTGGCAGATACTCCTAAAGCTGTAGGTGGGAAGTGAAAAAAATTCTCCAATGCAAAGCCCTTTGCTTAGCACATCTTGGTGATTTCCTCATAGAAAAGTTAATGGACAATAAAAAAATCCTTTCAATTATTCCAGTGCACTTGATTCTCCTCCTCCTCAGTGTCTTCAACTAGAAAAAATTGTTCTTTGAACATATCTAGTATAGCTCCTTACATGGGAACCTCTATCCAGTTTTCACCTCATGTATGTATCGACCTACTTTTAGTCAATGCTGATTTCCTTCCTTACTTCTGGTTATCTCTGAACATATCTGTTGCATTTGGAATAACAGAGCAATTACCTTCTCCAGATCTCAGTGGTTTCCTCTGTTTTTCTAGGTTATGATCTTGTAAATAGATGTGTGCCTATGAACCTTTGCGCCTGATCAGCTTCCACTGTTGGATGGAAGTCCAATATTTTATTTCTCAGAAGTATTTTTGTAAATAATCCATTTTAAGTGTAACACTGCAACTACTTAGTGTTCTTGGGGGAAAGATCAGGGGCCCTGAAAAAATAGGAATGTCATGTTTTCTTGTTAGTTTAAAGTCTTTTCTTAGACCTTGTTGATGACTAAGCTACTAAAAACTGGACCAGTCTGTCTGAGTTTATGAGGATATAATCCATCAATATAATCCATCAGAAGAGATTAACAAAGAAGTTGTGGGGGTATTTTTCCCCCAGGAATAGCTCATTTTCTGAGCAAAGTAAGCCCATATATTACACTAAATAGATTTTCTACAGCTTACTGTTTATTTGCAGGCCTGTTCTTTAAAGGATAAGCCAATTGCCTCTCAAATGCAGCTCATTTCTCAGTGACCCACTCTGACAGCTGTGACAACCTGTTTGCTACAGAGCTCAGTACATACTACTTTTTATATCAAAAGTAGCTGGAGGTGGAGTAGTCTCATTTGTGGGTTTAGGACCTTAAAACATGATATGAAGACTCACCAGATTACTCCCTGTGTTTTTTAAATGATTACATTATTTTTTAACTTTACACTTCAGTTACTTCCCTTTGAAGAGTGACTCTTACCTGGAAAAAAACCACTGTCCTGAAATGTCCTAATTATCCTCCATGTTACAAGTGTGATAGCATGTCAATGTGGGAACCCACCAGGCTGAGGCCAGTGGTGGCTGTTTGCCATTTTGGGGTGAATTGTTTCTGGTTCGGTACCATAGGCCTGATGGTGGCATGTGTCTTCTCAGGAAGGACAAATTGCTCTCCTTCATGTTTGGCAAGCTCCTGCTGGCATGCCAAAGAGGCCTATATTTAGTACTGGTGCTGTTTAGCCAACAAGCTGGGAAAATTGTCATGATGATGCAACTAGAGATTTACCGGGCCTGTTTCCCAAGAGCTGAAGAAGATATGTTTGAAGTGGGCTTTGAATTTCCAACTCTGAATCTTGTTGTTCCTATTTTCTTTGGGGACAGTACCTCCTGCTCCCAAGCCCAGGCCAATGGTGTTGTAGCTCGAACTAAAGCTCATTTACTGTGATTTAGCATTGGTGGGATTTCTACAAAGTCAGCTGTTTTGATATGCTGCTTGGTACCCAAAGCTTTGCTCTTCTTGTTCTGTTGAACCCTGGTTGCAGTTGTTTCCTTCCCTGCTACACTGGTGACATATGGCTACCTAAAGCATATATACTCCCAGATGTGCTGACGGGAAAGACCCAGAGAACAGCAGCAAGTGTTCCCATCAAAACCCTCTTTGACTGTCATCTGCAATAGGTATGGGCCTGTGTACAATTCAAAAAGCTCCTGAGATCAAAGGCAATATGAGTCCTGACACTCATTGTGGGAATTTCACCTTTTCTGTTCTTTTCCCTTGTGAAGCAGCACCAGGAACCTTTCAAAGAAATGGAGCGATACCATGGGGTAATCTTATTAATCTTATTCCTATCTCAAATCGTCCATATGGACATCCACTGTTCAACAAGAGCATCTGAGGTTCCTACTCCCAGAAGGCCATGCCCACAGGAATGATGGTCTTGGTTATCCACAGTTTGTACTTAAGTTATATTTCCAACTGGAAATTTACTCCATACTTAAGCTTTGCATATATAGTAGTGTTAGCAAGAATGTTAAAGAAGTTACGTCTTATGAAAAAAAAAGTCAAACATCCCAATGTAAACACATTTTTATTACCTTTATTTAGGCTATGTGAAAGAATGGAGATCCATACAGAATGAGCTAAACTAAGCAGGCTTTTTATTAACAAAACTTTTCAAACACACACTCTGCTCATAACAACCTAAGTCGAGGCATGTGAAAAAAAGATTAAGAAGGACTCTAATTTACTCTTCCCTGCTTAAAAAATTCATATGTCTATTTGCTTGTGTCTAGCCACTTCTCTTGTTTAACAATGTCTAAGGCCAGATGGATGGCTTTTACCTCTGCAAGCTGAACTGATTCACCTTCTCCCTCAGCACCTCTGCAACCTGTCTTGTGGGACTCCACACCACAGCTTTTCATCTCCCTGTCAAAGTGCCAGTGTTCTATCTCTACACCAACTCATGGATGGCAACAAATGCCTTATGGGGGTGGCTAAAGGAATGGAAGCAGAATAATGGGCAGCACAGAGGTAAACCTATTTGGGCTGCTATATTGTGGCAAGATATTGCTGCCTGGCTGGAGAACCTAATTGTGAAAGCACATCAGGCGGATGCCCACTTACCTGAAAGTAAGGCCACTGAGGAACATCAAAACAATCAGCAAGTGGATCAGGCTGCTGAAGCATTCCAGATCGACTTAGACTGGTAACATAAGGATAAACTATTTTTAACTCTGTGGGCCCATGACACTTCAGAACATTGGGGAAGAGATGCAACATACAGATGGGCTCATGACTGAGGGGTAGATTTAACTATGGATGTTATTGCGCAGATTATCCACAACTATGAAACATGCCCTGCAATCAAGCAAGCTAAACAGTTAAAACCTTCGTGGTATGTGGGGCAATGGTCAAAGTATAAATATGGGGAGGCCTGTCAGATTGATTGTAACACAATCCCTCAAATCCACCAGGATAAGTGCCATGTGCTTATGATGGTGGAAGCAACCACCAGATGGCTGGAAACGTATCCTGTGCCTCATGCCACTGCCTGGAACACCATCCTGGGCCTTGAGAAGGAAATCTTGTGTCAACATGGTACTCCAGAAAGAACTGAGTCAGACAATGGGACTCATTTCAAAAACAATCTTATAGACAATTGGGCATCAAGTGGATGTATCACATCCCCTATTATACACCAGCCTCTGGAAAAATTGAACAATACAATGGGTTGTTAAAAACTACTCTGAAAGTAATGAGGGAGTGGGACCTTTAAAAATTGAGACAAACATTTACACAAGCCACCTGGTTAGTTAACACCAGGGGATCCATCAGTCAAGCCAGTCCTGCTCAGTCAGACCCTTTCCATACCACAGAGGGGGATAAAGCCCCTATGGTGTATGAAAGGAATTTGCTGAAGAAAACTGTGGGTATTTCCTACTTTGGGCAAAAGCAAACCCATTTGTGGGACTATTTTCACTCAAGGACCTGGAAGTACTTGGTGGGTGATGATGAAAGATGGTACAATGTGCACCTCAAGGAAATGTAACTCTGCGTGAGAATACTGGATTTAAAGCTGTATAACATTAAAGCTATAACATTGCATAATACTAACAGAGTTCAATAAGTGTATTTCAGTATAATTTAGTGGTGATGATAGAAGCTACTGTCAGCAAGTAGCGTTCAATAACAAACAAGCAAAAAGATAAAAAAATGGTGCCCCACNGTTCTGTTCTAACTCAAACCAGGACACTTCTTTAAAAATCCAGATGTCTATTTGCTTGTATCTTGCCACATATTCTCATAAACAAAGGAATATTGGTGGTATTCTTAAAACCATTGTCAAAATGTACCATAATCCTTTGCTTGGGCATTTAAATCTTCTGCACCATCAGAAATAAGTGCTACTTTTGGTTCTTTTAGCTATAGCCAAAACATGAAAAATCAGCTGTACTTGGTTTGGCTGTATTGTAGTTTTCTCTTCTGTATGCTAAGCATGGGGTTCCTGGGGCTTGCTAATATTGCATTTTCTCTTCATTTGCCGTCTCAGTCTGGCTGGGAGCATATTGCACAACTGAGAGCAAGCACTTTCCTTTTCCCCTGCATGTCCCTTCTGTGTGCATAAAAATGATGCACATAATTACTGTGAGGACAAATCATCTTCTTAAGCTTCTTGCCACAATATTGGCATTTCTTGTGGAAGTTTTAAGTGATTTGACGCTTTTTATCATAGTACAATTTCTAGCCTGTCTTCCAGTGAACAAATGTTGATTAATAACTCTTGGCATTAGAAACAACTCACAGCTTTTGCTTATTTTCAGTAGTTCAGGAAGCTGAGGGAAGGTCTTGACAACCTTCGTTTGCTTTGATTAGTAGCTGATCGACTATTTTTATACCTTTTTCAGCTTTCTGTCCATTGGGCCAAGAATAATACGGAGAGCGGGTTGTGCATGTCTGAAGCATCCGTCCTGTATAGATCTGTTAAATTCCTCAGATGTTTGTTGCTAACTATTACTGAACCAATTCACCTCAGATCCCTTATTTAGCAAATATGTCACATGGAGACTCATGGGTATGAACATTCTCCAAGGCACAAATCATCTCTAGTCCGCTGATCTGCCAGGAAGGTATCTGATTGCATCTTCTCTTTTCTGTGAATAAAGCGGCATTAGGAAAAGTGCAAACCACAAACCAGTTGTTGGAG
>VYZX01019811.1:26101-41079 GCA_013401335.1 Brachypteracias leptosomus | reverse complement strand
TCTTGACAACCTTCGTTTGCTTTGATTAGTAGCCGATCGACTATTTTTATACCTTTTTCAGCTTTCTGTCCATTGGGCCAAGAATAATACGGAGAGCGGGTTGTGCATGTCTGAAGCATCCGTCCTGTATAGATCTGTTAAATTCCTCAGATGTTTGTTGCTAACTATTACTGAACCAATTCACCTCAGATCCCTTA
Organism: Brachypteracias leptosomus; assembly: GCA_013401335.1. NCBI lineage: Eukaryota > Metazoa > Chordata > Aves > Coraciiformes > Brachypteraciidae > Brachypteracias > Brachypteracias leptosomus. The sequence continues at coordinate 40,882 of VYZX01019811.1, read as the reverse complement.
TTTAGCAAATATGTCACATGGAGACTCATGGGTATGAACATTCTCCAAGGCACAAATCATCTCTAGTCCGCTGATCTGCCAGGAAGGTATCTGATTGCATCTTCTCTTTTCTGTGAATAAAGCGGCATTAGGAAAAGTGCAAACCACAAACCAGTTGTTGGAGGCTAGGCACTCGAGAGTCAGCTAACGTGCACTCCTACTTTTACAGGAACAGTTCTCATGTTTTCCTTACAGACTTCTTGGTCAGCATTAAGGAAAAGATGCTTTTATCTGGGCAAAACAGTCAAGGAACTAAGTAACCAGGGATTTTCAGCCCTGCTCTCAGCTTTTAGGGCCTTGCTGTCATTTCAACTGAAAGCAGACTCTAGCAAGAGCTTGTCTCTGCTGCCAGCTGTCCCTTCTGTGTGGGCTTTTTTTATCAGGAAAATCACTGAGCACAGATGAATTCCTGGACTAGATCCTGCTGCAAAATTTTGAGACTAGTGGCAGATAGCACCTTCCTTTTATTTCTTTCACTTACTCATGCTCAGTTCAACAAGTTACTATGTGTTAATGTTACGTGTTGGTAAAAGAGCCAGAAAAGCACTTTGCGGGTTGGTTTCTCGATCAGGCAGCCAGGGCTTGAGTGATGCCAGTATGGCCTGTGTATAGGAGCCAGATTTTTCCACTAGGCTTGGAACTAACACTAGGCTTCCTACACTCACCTGTTCTATGCCAGTCACTTTAGCCTGGTATAAGGCTTTGTAAACCATAGATTTTAGGAAAAAGTACACAGCCAGTTAACAAGAAACAGCTTGCTCCCAGCAATTTGTAGAGACCAAATAGGATATATAAATGTGGAACGGTTTCTTGCATTGTACACCTCTCCTCTCACAGCCTGGGAACTTCGGATGGCTCTGTCACAGCCTGATTTGCTGTATTGTTGGCTCCCTTGTTGTTTGATTGAGTTTGAAAAATTACCATAGTAATTAACTATCAGCAGATAATGGTTTCTTCTGAGTTAAGAAAGAGCAGCCACCAACACCTGTTGTGCTCTCTTGGGTGCATGGGGCTTTGCCACCAAGCTCCTTGAGTTCTGGTTCTGGTGTTTTGAATGAAGGACACCATCTCTAACTATTTGTGACCTTTCTTGCTGGGGAAATACACAGCCCACCTCTCCCTGGGTATACCATTCTGAGAGGTCTCTTGAGTATCTTTTTCAGAGTAATTGAGGTATTTTAGTTATAATGACTAGATACTCTGTTTCTGCAGTCCATACTCTAGAGTTAACTTGGTTTCTTCCTTCCAGAAGTCTTTGGTAGCCAAGAACACTTGTCATTCTGTAAGTTAATCAGATTTCCTAAATTCTCCTAGAGGAATGATTGTCCTAAAAGATTCGTTATCTCATTGGTCTCATTTTATCTTCATTTCTAGTAGGCACTGAGCAGTTTGGAGAAATTATGTGTTTGTGTTTCTCCAAATGCTGAGGGGTTTTTTTAGCCTTCTGTCATGGTATTTTTTCTATGGATTTCTGTATGTTTTCAAGCCATACTTTTATAAATTGTGCCTTTTGTGGACTTGTGAAATTTCCGACATCTACAAATATTTCCTTTCCCTATTTGAATGGAAACGTTGCTATAGGGATGTTTGTGCCCTCATCTGCACTCATGGAGCTTCTCCCTGCATCAGTGCTGTCTCACTGGTGCCAGAACATTGTCTACTTTTATGTGTTTCAAGAGTTGTGGTATCCTTTAAGATTTTGGGAGGTCTTGCTGTGAACTCTGTGATATCTGCCATATTTAAACAAGTCCTGGCAAGTTGTTACCAACTGTACTGTGGTTTCAATGTCTTTTTGACAAAATGATGCTTTTAATTGCTTTCCTATGATTGAGTCCCAGATTATATTTTCTTGGTCTTCTAAATAACACTGATTGACATTTCTTGTGCTTTACCCTCAATGCTGTTGTAAATTAGGATATCGCAATTATGATAAAGACTCTTCCATGTATCTTTTTATTGGCCTATCACTTGTGAAGATGATATACTAAAGGGCATCCTCTAAAGTATTGCTTTATGAGGAGTACTGAAAGTAGCTAACTTGCTTCTCAGCAGGTCCAGTTGCTGATGACACTGGCTAGACTGATCACAGTTTTGGATAGGATGTATACATGATATCATCTGGATAACTACACTGTGGTGGCCTCACGTTATTGCTTTTTTTGTCTTGGTCATCCTGGAAAAGGGCTGTATTTCTGTTACTACTGCATTAAAATGTATATTCACTATAAAGTTCCGTTTCCACCTTAAGCCCATTGATGATAGTAGTCAGGAGGATGAATATAGAGCATTAAACTTGGGAAAGGTTCGTCTTCCAGTGCTTCGCATCCTGAAGCATATACACACAGCTTTTCCCGATTTCTTTTGCTGTTAAATTCCTTTTCTAAAGGGATTTACAATCAGAGGAATTTTTAGAAAGTTTCTCCCAGTGCAGGTGTTGATAGTATCTCTAGTTACCTGCACTTTTGACACTGGGTTCTTTTGCTAACATTCAGCTGTGCATTTCCTGGGTGTAAGAAGAGGACAGTCTATTCTGGTTTTAGATTTTGAGGTCCAAACAACAGCAACAAGTGAATAGAGCTAAGGAATTGGGGCAAAGATCCTGAGCAGCAGCAAGGAATTATCATTCACATTATGGCTTTACCTACCAATTAAAAAAACCCCAAACAAACCACAAGTTTATATTTTATAAACTGTCTTTTTTCTCTTTGAATAGTCCAGCACTAAAGGACTGAGTGGGTAAGTTTTGCATTAATTAAAGCTCACTCTGCATAGGTTGAGTTTTTCCCAGCATTTCTGTGGGCGGCTGATGTCATAAAAATATTCCTCCACATGGAGATCTCTGCAGCTCATACAGCTCATATAAATCTTTTGGGGGAAACATGAGGTAGAAGAAGAACACTTTATTTTTTTTTGGATGTTCATTGTTCTTTTTTCAGGTGCGCTTTGTAGGCCTGGTATAGAAAAGGAATATGGGGTCTTGTGGGAAAGCAGTTCAACAGAGAATTAGGAGAGAGCAGGGAATTAATGGTGGTTGACTTCCTGGAGGGGTGATGGTGGGTTAGAGGAGACAGCATTGGAGCAGCCATGGAGACACGTGTATTTATGTGAACATCCACAGCTGGCTTTTCAGAATAAGATGATTGTGTGCACTCAAGTGGACAGGGGAAGAGAAGGGAGTTTAAAAAGTCAACACGAAAAAATGAGTTAGGGTTTTTTAAATCTCCAATTTGGGGTGAGGGTCTTGTGTTTCAGACCCCTTGAAGGACAGTTGGTTCCCTTCTTCTGGTGCTAACAACATCATGAAAACAGTCCTCTTACTCTTTTTTTTCTAATCCTAATGCTATCCATTGTCTGTGTTTAGATGGCTTATTGGAATACAGAACTCCAGAAAACAGGGTAAACTAAAGAAGTTTTTATCTAAGGATAAATAAGGATTTAAAAGCACATACTAATCTCTCAAGTGATCATGTTAGAATTTACAGAAGCAAGCAGGGGGAGGATAAGAAGAGTAGTGGGAATAAATGAGACTTTAGGAAAAAATCTTCCAAGAGATAAGTTCCTCAAATCCTTGAGTGTGACACTTAACTAACATTGAGGTAACAAACAACAGTTGTGCACAGCAGTTGCATCAATCCTGTGAAAAGCTCCTTTCAGTAATGCACAGTATCTGCTGAGGTCTAAACTCTGCTGGAGCACTTAAAATCCTTGAGGGGGCTGAGCAGTGCCGTTATCTCCTCAGACGGAGGGTCAAGGATCTGTCTTTCCTTTTTCAGAAAAGCTGGAACAGAATCTGTCATCAAATTGCTTTTGGTCTGGCCTCCAGTGCAACACACTTACCCTTGCCTCAAAGCTGCAGAACAGACAGCTCATCCTGGCACTTAAACCCTGACTTCTTAACCCATTTTTGTCAGAGCTGCTGCCACTGGGTCCCGTTAACCTGGGAGAGATGCAGCTGCACGCAATGGCCACCTACTCCCCATGAAGTCAGTCTCCACAGGACCTTCAAGTCTTTGATCTTGTTAGAAGCCACACTTTTCCCTTGCTTCAGTGTGCTGTTGTGATGACAGAGACCCAAAGATGGTCCTCTGAAAAATGAACGTTTAGCTAATTAGCATCTCCCTATAATGCAAGGTCTGTGGTGGCATGAGGAATATTGCCTGCCTTTGCATGAGGCATCAGCTTCAATCAGAAGGTCACTGCCTAGAGTGTTTTGGTTTTGGACTGCTTTAAAATTACTGAGATCTCTGGGTATTTTTCTCTCCAGGCAAACAGAATTACTGTTTTATAAGGTTTGGAAAATACATCATATTCTGTGGGAAAGAAGCAGATTTGTAAAACAGAGACACTGTCATGAACTTCATCAAAATGAAGGATAACTTTGGCTGGAGGGAGAGCATTTCCTGAGGAGACCTGTTTATCTCACCAAGATTCTTTTGTGGAGACCTTTGACAGCTGAGCGGAAGAGCTGCCATCCTACATCAGAGTCAGAGCCTGTCCAGGCCGGGATCCTGTCCCTGACAGAGGCCAGCTCCAAACGCTTCAGAACAAAAAGCATTTCCATCATGATGGGAAATAAGTTCCCCATGTGATGAGTTTAATGCCAATCCCAAACACTTGCTGGTTGATCTGGGGGAAAAACACAAGACTAATGTTTCTTTGCATTTATTTTTCAATCTCAGGTAATTTAATAGTAAATATTCAGAGCAAAATTCAGCTCTGGCCGTATCTTGTATTGTTAATGAACTCTTTATCATGGAACAGTGTTGTGGCAGCACATTTTTTGCATTATTAAACAGTCATAGCCCTTGTAGCCTTTTGCAGGATAATTAGTCTCAATAAAGGAAGATATATTCAAAGTCAAAGGAGGACCCGGTACAAAGTCTGAGCTGTACTTTTAAAACTGTTTTGTACTGTTTTGATCTTGCCCTGTTATTCTTCACTACATTAGATTTGACCTTTCTTTGTGTATCTACTCAGTGTTTATCTTCTCAAGAAATGCTGCTATCTACAGATGCTTTTTTCATGCAGTTAGTAAACGGATTGGTGGTAAACTAACCATAGACACTACAGCTTGGAGAGCATGAGCAGCATTCGAAACTGTGACTCCTAGAGAGAGTGCACCCAAGTGTGGGATGTGCTCGTACTTACCAGATATAGCACTTCTGCCATACGCAGGTCTCTTTTGTTAGCTAAAATTAACTGCCATGTGTTTCTGGCACCGTGCTGCTGCTGTTTCCAAAGTGACAGCCTCATCTTTTGCATCCCCAGGAGATCACCTGAGAAGTGGTACATCTTTTTCTAAGCAATGCCTACTTGCCTTCCCCAGCCTGTGGAGGGCTCTTGCCACGCCAAGTGCTGCCATGCACCCTCTGAAACGACAAACCCCCATTCCCAGGGGCAGGGTGGAAAGAGTTTTTCCTGTCAAGTGCCTGTTTGCTCCTCATCCACAGGCAGGGCACCAGCCTCTCTCTTGGTGGGTATGAGACCCCCACGATGTTCAAAATCCAGGAAAACTCATGTCCTTCTGATCATCTCCCTGTATCGTGCTAGAACTGGTCACCAATGTCTCTTTTCTCTAATGATGTTATGATGCACAAACCTTACATAGTTATAACCATGTCATTGGTATCTTTGATAAGTCATTATTAATAATAGTATAACTGCAGACAAACTGCTTTCTCTTCTCCAGCATATATCTTATTTTCTGTAAACGTGCCACAAAGTTTAAAAATATATTAGTACTTTTTCTGGCCAGTTCTGCCCCCAAAATGCGAAGTGGGGTGAGAATGGCAAGGACTTCTTCCTGCAGACTTCTGTCCAGCAGCACAGGCCATTTCTGGAGTGCTGCTTCCAACATTGTGTAAATTGCAATTAGAAGATTTATGAAAGCACATCAGTGTTTTTCAGACACAGTGTTACTGGGATACTCAAAGGGCCCACCAGAACCTGCAGACGGTCTGGTACCCCAGATTCTAATAATTTGTTATTTTCAAGATCAATTTACACAAACTGTGTAGAAAATAATTGGCACAGTTTGTAATCTACATAATCCTTAGGACTACTCATACAGATTTGCAAGAATGGTGCTAGTAGAGAGTGAAAAAGGTTTATAATGAAAAATACCCCAAAACACTTGTAACTTCCAGTGATACTTTTTTTGAGTCTGTTGTTCACATCTGTGTTTCTGTATCACTGGTCACATTTTAGAGCCAATTCTGGTAAATACGTGTTAAATAAGGCTAAATATTTGATTGGAAAAGAAGAAGTGGGACCAGTGCTGTTTAAAATATTCATAAATGATACTGACAGTGGCATTGAGTGCACCCTCAGCAAGTTTATGGATGATACCAAGCTGGGGGGTGCAGTTGATATGCCAGAAGGACAGGATGCCATCCAAAGGTACCTGGATAGGCTGGAAAGGTGGGCCCAGATGAACCTTATGAAGTCCAACAAGGCCAAGTGCAGGGTCCTGCACCCGGGCCAGGGCAACCAGCACTATCAGTATAGGCTGGGAGAGGAGATACTGGAGAGCAGTCCTGTGAAAAGGGACTTGGGAGTGCTGGTGGATGAAAAACCGGATATGAGCCACCAATGTGCAATCACAGCCCAGAAGACCAATCACATCCTGTGTTTAAAAGTCATGTAGATGTGGTTGTGTAAGGACATGGTTTAGCAGCGGACTCAGCAGAGTTAGGTTGGACTCTATGATCTTACAGGTCTTTTCCAACCTAGATGATTCTATGTTTCTATGATTCTAAATATTCTTCTAATGATAGCTTACATACCTCTAACTAAAGTGCAACCAGTGCATTGAACAAAGATCTAAATATAATCACGCTGCACACCTTAGCTCCCTTTCAACTTTTCTTCCTTTCCTGATATATAGCTGGGCTGGAGCCTTGGGGACACACTCATTGCTAACCAACATCTTGATGATCTATCTTGCTGGAGTCAAGGCATATGTCAAGTCACAACCAAACCTGAGGCACTGACTCTAAGAATAGATTCAAATTTCCACTGTTAGGTGCAGTAGTAACATGAATTTAGACTACTAAGAAAATATAATACATCTTAAAGAAAAAGTAGCCCTTAAAAATAATTTTCAAAAAATAATCTTAAGGCTAACAGGAGACATGGATGATAATTGAGGCCTAGTCAGAAAATTTAGTAATTTTCTCTCTCTGCATCCTGTGTTAGACCCTGTGAAAAATGTGGTTAGTGACTAATTTACATTTCCTGTTTTTAGGAAGGGTTTATGTGTTTACACCCTGGAAGACATTAGGCCCAAACTCAGGAAATTGTGGTTCAGCTTCCTACTCTGGCAGTGGCGGCTGTGCTAAAGCTCCAGCTTTCAAGGCCTTGGGTACACGGCCACCACCGCAGTCAGCAGCGCCTGTATTCTGCTCTGGGATGGGCAGGCAGGTACTCATGCTCACCTCCTCCCATGAAAAGCAACTCCACTCCACCTTTGGAGCTGGACTGCCCCAATCCACATCTCTGCACTGTTCTTCCTTGTGTTAGGAAAACAGTCAGAAAACAGTGCCAGAAAACAGCCAGTTGTGGGTGGAGGTTTCCAGGGGCACTCGAAAGCCAACAGATAATCAGCTGTATGAATGCACAGCTATTTATAAATAAAGTGCTGGTAAGCTGCCTAATAGCTTGTTCTGTAGGTAAAAAGGAGATTTGGCAGCTACTTCTGACCTCCCAGAAGTCAGGCTGGCAAACACCCAATGCCCAACGCAGAGGGGGTGTTCAAAGGCAAGCACAGGGCAGCTAGCTTAGCACAGGCAGCCCAACCGTAGGCTTCACAGGCAAGGAAAGCCACGGAAGTCTGCTCATTAACTCAGCACCAAGGTGTTTCAGAAGCCTGTAACAGACATTGTATACAATTCAATCTAGCACACTGTAAACTGCAATAAAAATCATCAGTCTAAGTTCAGCGCAGGACTAAACTGCTTTCCTCTGGGTGCAGATCATTCGTAGACCTTTCTCTGCGAATGGAGGCTGCTTCAAGTGCGCCATCTCCCTTGAAGTTGTGATTAGCCATTATTTCCCCATAATGGAGTTAAATTTAGCAGTAAGTAGATTTACTTACTCTTTAAAACTAGGAACTTAGTGAAATCTTCAGATTTTTCTTTATAGGACAAGCCATGAATGAATAAAGTGCTTTCAGAAAGTGGCAATACTCTATTTTTACAATTATAATAATTGCAATTCTAATACAATAGACTATTAAAATTTAAAACATCTGACATAGTATGGAGTTATTAATATGGAACTAAAACAACTCCAAGTGGGACTTCAAATATGATTTCTTACTGAAATTACATAGTCTTTAAGTAACTGACTAAAAAATATTTACATTTATTTTAGGCTAAACTGCTTTTTCATGAATGATAATCAAATGAATAGAACATGTCAATTTATTTCAGATCTATAAAATACAAATCTAAAAATATCATTTTACAGACAATATTCACCATTTAGTTTATATTTTAATATGGTCTTAAGCCTATCTTGCACAAAATAATAACGTAACAGAGCAACAAAATACATTTTTACTTTTTAAATTTCCTTAACTATAGAGTCTACCATATACATCAAGATAGTTGTGCACAGTAACCAATTTAACATCTACATTTCAAGAATAGATTGGCTATTATCTCATAACTGAGACACCAATTACAGTACATTTATTAAAAATCCTTCAAGAATACACTCAGTAGTAACAGTGGTGGCAGTAGTTAAAATCTTAACAGTTCTGTGAAATGATCAAAGCAAATGATAACAGAATTTAAAAATTCAGTTAATCGTTTATATGTAATGTAAAACCCATGTAACACTACAATGGAAGAAGAAATTACACGGGTACAAGTGCAAAAGAGCAATACTGTAAGCCATCTCCTCTCTTTGGTAAAAATCAATTAGCAGGAAGTATACCAAAATAATTCAAGTCAAAAACTAATTCATGCTATATTTTTCTTCCTTTCCTACCATAGGCAGACTTGATGATTTGTAGGCATCCTACAGTAGAGTTAAAATTCTACTTAACACTGCCCATTTTTTCCTCTTTTAAGTTTAAATATTGAAATTAAAGATAAGGATTCTTCTTCTTTCATAAATAGCTTTTCAGTAGTATAGTCTCTCAAGGAATTTAAAAATAAATAGCAAAATATACACAATTTCAAATATTACATTTAATTCCTTCTAGGCATATTCTCAAAATATATCACCAAAGAATAAATAACTTTGGGTTTCTCAAATATTTGGTAAAATGTCAATTACTCTTACGTAAGGAGTTTTCTCTGAGGAATAAGGAAGTACCATTGCTTTTTTTACAAAGCTTTTACTAAACAGGTGGAATTTCAGTAACTTTATAGTAAGAATATAATCTGTAACATGATATGGATGTTTCTGATTAAAAAGTACAGTAAAAAACCTTTCAAAATGAAACCTTTGGAATTTCAGGTTCAAACCTGAAGAACTTCCGGATGAAGTTCTCCTGGCAGGACAGTCAAGCTCAGTTGTCTATGTCAGGAGGCTACAATAATAGTAAGGTAGTTTCCTCTAGTGGCAGAGCCAAAGCTATTTTCTACTGACAACATATTGAAAATCCCAAAAAACCAAAGTGTTAAGGAAGGGACAGAAGAGAAGGATGTGGGTGAAGCCATCCTGAGAAACAAGTGAATTGCCTGCAGGAATTTCAATATAACTGTAGATTCTTCTGCTTTTGAAGGGCTCATGAACAATTACGGTAATGTCATAGAGGATTTCTATTTGAATTTGCAGGTTATCATCTTATTCAAACTCCTCCTTCATATTTATCTGAAATTATTGCTAAAGAAAATAGGACAAATGCAGACCACATCACAAAGCAACTAGTTAAGATAACCCAGTAATCTGAACTGTGATTAGACATTAAAAAAGAAAAATTGGAAGCACAGGAAGATCTCCTGGAAAGGCAGAGTCAAAGTCCTTGCCTTTTTAGAAGACCTATTTAAGCTGCCAGCAAAGTAAAGGCAATTTTGACTGCTCACTTATTCAGAGTTCATAAATAACATGTAGATTCACTAACCTCCTATTCACACCCACAGTTAACTTACATAAAATATTAAGCAGAATGCTTTTCTACTCCTTGTTTGATTCCAAGCACAAGATGTAAAAACCAGTTAAATTGCACAGTCCAGCCTTTATCTCTGCAAACCTCTATCTGATCAAGAAAATGTTTTTTGGCATTTTCTTCGCTTTCCCCCACAGTCAGTGCGTCCCGGATATATTCAATATCCTCTTTGCTGGTTAATTGGGGCATTCCAGTCATTAGCATCATGGAGAACAGGATGATCAGCAGGTTTGTGTGATGTCGAAGAGCTAAATAAGCCTTCACACATACATCCTACAAGAGAGAAGAGTTGTTTATTAGTTGCCAAGGTGAGCTGAGAGGGATGGTGTAGGAATTGCCCAGGACTCTTCCTAACCAATGCTATTCCATCACCTGAGCACGTCAGAGAGAGGAGACCCAGCAGAGCTGTGCAACTGAGCAGAAAAGCAAAGCCAACTTCTGCAGACGTCGTTCGGCATTACTTCATTCATCACCACACCCCGGGGCAACAAGTGCTATTTTGGTGTACAAACTAAAGGCTCTTTTTAATAATATTCTATTAATTACTAAAGCATAAAACCCTAGCTTCACCAAAATTTGAAATTAATTTCCCTGTCATATATTCTCCTCCTGGGGCTGTTAAAAGAGATGGCAATAATTCATTGTCTCCCTTCTCAATTGGTATGTTCCCATTTAAAGACCACGGCTGGCAAGTGATACTGAATAAAGCAGCACCTCCAGGGGACTGTTCTTCATTTTATATATATGTCTATTAACTTTGCAGAGGTGACAGCCTATTTAATGGAGAAGATTTTTCAGGCTTGGTGTTCTGAGAAATTTTTCCAGCTGACAGCTCCGGTTTTCAGGCACACCGCCTTGCTGTAGGACTTCTATGTTTATGTACTGTCATACTGCATTCCATAAATTACTTTTTTAATAGCTTTTTAACTTCCATATGTAAGTAATTTGTGTTTAACATAACCTTTAGAAGAATGAAATCTCTGCAGCTTGGAAAAACATGAAATGCTTTTTAAAAGAATATTTAATGCCAAGTGACTAATACATAAACTGAAATGATTGTTTCTTATATTAAATTTATTACTCATTTACTTTTAGAAATAACATCTTAAGGAAGACAATGCAATGAAGGAATCAATCAAATATTAGAAAGTTAAATTGAGTCTGCAACATAGTAATGTAAAAAGATGAAAAATATTTCCAAGAAGGCTGTTGCTATTAAAACCAAAGCAACGCTAATTTTTACCCAATTAAATATTCAATCTAACCTTTCCACAAATGTATATGCATTTATTAAAGAATTCTTAAGATATCTGAATATTTTCATCTAAAGTTCCATCAAGTCTTATGAGCCCTCTAGAACATTGTTTATTTTTGACAAGGTCTATGGTTTTTCTTCCTTAGAAACAGCAAGAAGTGCACAAATAATCCTAACATTTATCACTGTTCTCCTCAGCAACACCAGGACAATCAAACAGACAGGTCAGGCAGATACTGAGGAAGGAATATGGTATGTTGAAGATCTGTCTGCAGGGTTTCTTTATTCCTGTTGCCTAAGCCCTTAAATCTTTCATTCTGTTTCCAAATAAATTCTGACCTAAAATAAGATCATACTTATGAACTCTAATGTTAGTTTAGATCTAGCAAAGCAAAAGATCAATTGCAATGCTCAAAGCACAATTTACAACAGAAAACACCATCATCTTATCACAGGGATTAGTTTCTCTTCATGAAACCAGGGGAAAAATTAAAAAAAAAGAAATTCTATGTATTACCAACTTCAAACAGTGAAATCTTGTCACAAGAGTTAGCGTGTGTTTTGTTCCTCTTGAAAGAGTTGAAAGTTCTTTATAGTTATATCAAAGAAGGTTTTACATTTCTCTATGGATGATGCATCTCACTACTGCGGGTGTCTTGAGACAGAAAAACAATTATGCAGTCAAGAACCTGGCATCACTGCATTTCAAAGGCAGTCCTTTCAGGAATTTGAAAGATTTAAAAAATCTGTATCTGTCTGTTACAGTTATTTATTCAGATAGGAACTGAATGCAGTTTTGAATTAACATCTTCCAAGAAAACTAATTTTTACACTTCTGAGAGAAGCAGAAAGAAGCAAAAATAACACATACATATGTGTCAAGGGCATGTAGGTGCTTACCATGGGACTAAGAAGAAAGCTGCTAACTGATCTAAAACCATAGACAAAATGATAAGAGCTAAGGAGAAACCAAAATCCCATTGTCCAACAGACAATAAAGAATAATTATTTTGAGAGCCTGAAACTGTCCTGTGTAATAGTACCCTAAAGCTTGGGCTTTTTTATAATATAAAGCGTCCAGGTTCTCCCATAGCAAAACCCACTCTGCGGTTCAATCTTCCGAGGTACAAGCCCCCTCAAAACACCTGCACTGTGCTAAAGCCAGTAATGTGCAAAACAAAGACTCAAAAATCTCACCTGGTTCTTTAGTTATTTTCATAAGTCTGTGCTCAAGAATGACAATTGCCTTGTTATTTGCTGTACAATCGTATCTATGTTCAAAGGGACATATTCACTATCCAGCAATAAGAACCTTAATTATGTACTCAGGTTAGAAAACCAGACTCCCTACCAGGACAGACTGGTTCCTCCACAGGGAATCCAGAACATCTAAGTTAGGCTTTTGCTTTGACTCACACTCTAGAGGAAACGTTTTCTTGTGATATTATATGGAACCTGCTTTCTAAATCAGGCACTTACTTAAAGTCCCTAAAGATGAGCACAGGAATAACAGTCAGACATTCATTTACTTCTGCTCAGCCACTTCATTAAACATACTAAACAGCATTTTGCTTTGCTCCCTCCTTGTCCAGATCTTACACAAGCTTGAAAAATCACAACTGGTTCAGAGGGGCCAAATTTCAAAGAGAAGCTGCAATAGAATACATTTTTAACATCATTCTTTTCTTTCAGAGCGTTAAGTCCATCCACTTCACAAAATCAGAATCTGACATAGCTTAGGGTCACTGCAGATTTTTATTCAGAAGTAGTCCAAGCCCCAGAACATGAAGGCAGAATCCAGAGGGAGTAACACTGGCAAAGCCAGCTGAGGAACACCTCGCACCTGCTCGTACTACAAACAAGGCTCTGCTTAGTGCTGAGGCTCCTTTAATTGCACAAATACCAAAGCCCTCTACAAAGTTTTCAATCAAGATAAGAAATAAAGCAAGGGCTGCCGCTAACTGAAACTTCTCAGTGTGGCTTTGTGGATGTTTGAACTCTAGTTCCCATAATCCTACAGATAATTTCCACTCTAACTTGGGCCTAAAATATCCCAGAATTTTATTATGATTCAAGAAATTTTATTAATATAATACCCAGGAGCCTAGACCTTGGGAAACCAAGGCACTAATGTTCATTTCAGAGGGTAAAAAATGTTGTTTAATTGATTTGCAGATAGATATTCACTCTTTACCTGAAATTTATGGAAATGGAGACTTGTCTTCTTTCCAGAAGTCCCCATGACAAACAGAAAATCTGGAGTTAGTACAAAAGGAACTCTTTCCTTATTAATTCCAAGGAAGCTTTTGTAATTCCCAAGAATATGGCCAAAATCAATATGGAAAAGGTTACCTTCATAAAGAGAAGAAGTCACAGTTAGGCTCAAATACAATAAACTGCCAAGGACACTTACTTGTATGCACAATAATTCCAAAACCTCTTTTTTGGATTATATATAACCCCTCTTAGTTGAGCAGAAAACACTATTTTCTCTTTTTTTTTTTTTTTTTAATATTTAATTCTGTCATCTTGGTAAAGTTATTTTTTATTTATCTTTGGCAGTTGTTAAGAACCTGGCAGAACTGCTGTGTTTTCTGAACACAGACTCACAGCTTTTCAAAAATTAACCAAGAAAAACTTGTGCTTCAGATCCATAACAATCAGCTCCCAGCACAGGACCACATGGAAAATGCTTGTGGATTATGTTTCAAACACCCATGGGATGCTGGTGCTATCCAGCTCCTTGGCTAATGTCATTCACTAGAACATGCTTCTTCTTCACAGACCTGCATTACCAATTTCTAAACTACCAGAGAGAGTTTGCATTGTCACCTTTTGGATAACTTCAAGATTGTAGTAGGGTATCACTTCCCAGAAAGTGATGAAAAACTCCCCTTTTGAGGATTGCTACACCTACAGGACTAGAGTGTGCTGCTGCTCTGCAGATTACTCAATTACTTACATTGGCAGACAAGGTGTAAAGATAAGAGTATGGTTACTTAAAAACATAGATTTGTAATAGTGGTACACATATAAAAAAAAAGATAAAACCTTAAATAATGTAAGGGGATACTTAACAGTGATCTGTAGGTGGAATATCCTTAAATGTTCCAGCGTTTCAGCCGGTTTTTGAGTCCTTCCAACCTACCAAATCTGACACTCTCTGCAGACCTCTCTGACATCCTTCTGGCTTCTGTTGCTCAAGACAACTTCTGTTAAAGACTAAGGCAAACCTGCTCCTGACCACAACAGAATAACCTTTCTTTCTCTGTTTCCCTTTCTACTGACCTGCCCCTCATTTTCTGCCAATAGGCACTAACATTGTGTTATATTATATATAATGTTGTAATTAAAGCCTTTCATTGTC
>VYZX01019811.1:0-17355 GCA_013401335.1 Brachypteracias leptosomus | reverse complement strand
TTCTGACAAAACTGGCAAGTAACAGACCCTCACAACAGCACTCTAACAGGTGCTTTGCAAAACTGGAACATGATCATTGTCCAATGCAATATACCACAACACCCACCCTCCTGACTTCTAGCAAATGCAGTTATTCCAGATTGCTTGATACAATTCCCTTAGCAAATTGCATGAATTCTCATGGAGAAAATGGCATTTGTGAAACTAAATTAACATAATCTTTCATAAAATAAAAAAATAAATCCCCTATTTAGTTTTATTACATTTTTAATCTTCAGAAATTCAGCACTAAAACTGATGAAACTGCATTATTTCAAATGTTTTCTCAACTAATTATGTCTAATACAACTCTAGTATGTGATATTTTCTATTCTGGAATTCCTGGTTCATTATTGCAGATTACTATGTACAACAAAGCCATCTAAAACAGTAAAAGCAATTGCACATTAGTGTTTGAGAGGTGGCAGAATTGATGACATTAGAGTATTTCATAGATGGAGGTTCTGAGCTTGTAGTTTAAAATGAAACCATTTTTACCACACATATTTTCAAAAAGGAAAGAAGTTGTTAATCTTTGAACTTACTAGAAACACTGATTTTACTTCTAATATTTGGTTTAGACTTGTCAAATTTCAGGGTTTGAAGATTATGGACAAGTATCACTTGCTAGAATGAAAGCACAGAGTAGAAGATGAAAGGAAAGCTAAGCAATACAGTTTGTTACATCAGATACGTTTGTTCATATAGTTTAGGTTAGGGGGAAAAAAAGGCTCTAATCCATCTATTTTTGGACACAGCTACCTTGCCTTGTAAATATATTGCTTCTTTCATCTAGGAAGGTCCTGGTAGGGCTGCATACTTCCTAAGTGAAGAAAAACTAGAAAATCCAGAAAGATTTTCTATTTTAAGATCCACTTTTGGTCATTTATTTGGTGATTTTTATACATAAAAGACTAAGAGAGAGAAATACAATCAAGAAAATAGTATTTAAGACACCACCAATTCTGTATTTCTGAGTAAACAATGTTTAAGTTGACATCTGTACTGACGGTACCTCAGTCGTGCCTAACTGGGAGGTGTTTAACTCTCTCAGCTTGAAGATAGACTAGCTTACAGTCCATCAATCAAAGCAGAGGATTATTTAACAGAAACATGGCCAGATTTAGACAACTAGTATCAGTTATCCAAATGATTATCCTACTATTTGGCAACTACTTAAGGTTGAATGTTTTGTTTGCCCTTAACCAAGAGAAAAATCAAGAGATTATTTTTTTGCACGTTCCTTGCTGCACAATCCAAAGATCTTCATGTTTACCAAAACCTCACGTTGTTTAGTAGAAGCACGAGCCAACTCCCTTGCACAACATATCTGTTGATTTATTAATCTTGTTTTTAACTCTGAGTCTACATAAGCCACTGTAACTTCACCACAAAATGGGAGGCAGCAACACAGAAAAACCCAAGTGTCTCTTAATATATTTCTAGCAAAATCTTAATGCATTTTCTAATAAAGGTAACAAAAGCAACATAGAGATATGGAAAAATCAGAAATAGCTAAGGCAGACATTTTTGTTAGTAAGATGAAGGTCTGGATCTAAACCTTAATGTCTGATGCGAATCAGAGTGAGACAAAGTAACTGGAGGAATAGAAACTGAACATCCCAAACCCCCTGAAGACAGATAAAGCAGTTTTATACAGGTATTTAATGTAAAAAAAAAAGAGTCAGTTACCTGGTTAAATTCCAGATTAAAATAATGGGAAAATCATAGCTGCCATTTAATTAGGATTTTATGGATTGTTGCATTTTTTTTAGGGCACTGTGGCATGCCATTATATTTAGAAAAATGCTAATAGCTTTGGGAACAAAAACTTACTGAGTCCATGAAACGCCACTGTATTCACAGTGAAATAAGACCTTTAGACAGATTAGCAAAAATTTTTACCAAATGACATATCCTTGCAAATAGGAGATTTTTTTCAAAAAGGACTTACAGAAACTCAGACTATACTTACCACTAGGGCTCCTGCTCTTAGCCCAGGGTCATATGGAACTCTAAAACTTTCTGGAAGTTTGCTGTTCTGCAGTTTTTCAAGCTTTTGTCTCAGCTGTGCAATAACTGCAATTACAAGTAAGAAAACACAATGAAATCAAAAGCTGGAAGCAAAAATGTTATAGGTAATCAAACTTGTTAAGCATCATGATTTAGCTAAAAACCTCCTCCATTTAGCTACTTTAAGAATCGCTTTTCTCAAGGACCTCTTGGTTTGAGCAATGGAGAAACACTCTAACTTGCACTAGTAATGGTCAGGGCTGTTTCAGATACCTAAAGGTAAAGTCTTCAAGCACTTCACAAATCATGTGTGCTCTACACAGTGTTAGAAGTGCTGCAGCATGCATGGTGTTTTTCTGAAGACTCAGATTATATTAAAATGATCTGGCTTACGAATAAAGTGCTATGCATTTTAAGAGAAGAAACAGCTGCATAGACACATTCTTGGGAGACAAATCATATAATAAGAGTGTTGATGAAAGTAGATAATCCTATGCAAGCTCTAATATCATGATCTTAACTTATTTATTTATTATTACTTGCTATATTCAAATATAAGCAAAGAGATTACATGAAAATTTGAAAGAAACAGTTTGACAGCATGATTGCTACTGGACTACTATGGACCTATCAGGAGAGAATTTATTCTTTAAAAAACCCCACAAACACCAGAGGAAGAAAAATATATACAAGAATTAAATGAGGCTGCGTGACAGAATGAAATGAAACAGTCTGAAACATTCAGTCTGAAAATATAAACAACTATGAACATTAGGAATGATGGGGCAAAAAGAACAATAAACTAAAGAAGAAATTTTAGCATATACATTTTTTAAAATGTAAGGAATAGAGGGTGCCTGCAGGAAAAAATCACATCCTAAATAATCTGAGAATAAATTAAATTAGATATGGCATTAGTAAGGAACTTCACAGTTTCAGGAAGCCTTATTCAGTGAAAATGTCAATTACATAAGTCATCTTTCAATGTTCTGCTGTACATTACATACAAAGACTCTTCAACTTCAAAACCTGGTGGGTGTTAATATGATTGCTTTTTCTTTGAAACTCTTCTTTGCCCACATATCCTTCAAAGATAATGCATTATGGAAACCACTGCTGCTACAGATACGTACATCTGCAAGGCTGTAAAGTTCCTTTCCAAAATATGGGATTCTGATCAAATATACTTAGATTATAGAGCATTTTAAGATAAAACTTGGAAAGTTGTTTAGAAAGAATATTTTACATGGGGGTTCACGAAGTCCCCTAACTTGCATTATGTGGTACCTAAACTGATGCTACATTATATATGGAAGAATAAATGCATATTTCCTTGAAATTTCTACTGAAACACTATAACAGCCACTTCTGCATAACCAGAGTGGAAGGGAAGGGCTGAATCAAAGGCTTCCTGGTCTGGAGCACCAGGCTGAACATGCAGGAAGAGCTGGTCTCTCTACAGCTTTTTTTGAATTTGAATATTATCACATCTTCTTGTGACTCCCAACACCAAGCAGCTAACAGGAATGATGACAAACAAGCTTTTAAGGAAGTTNGAAATGCCTGTTAGCAATTACCTTGAGAAGTGACATCATACTTTTCTGCAGAAACTGATTTTATCTCCATTGTGACTTTATGCAGCAATTCAATTACTTGAACTTGCTTCATGAAATCATGTAGCATTGCTTTTCCACAGCCCCTAAGATAGGCTTCCAGGATGACTGCAAACCTCTGCTGGTAATGCATGGACTGGGCAATCTCGCTCCTTAAGAACCAAAACAAGAAGTGACCAATTCTTTTGTTCTACAGGTAAAGAAAAATAAAACCAATCAGCATGCATTTCTTGATAAAGCATTTTAACGATGCTGGCGACATCAGCATAAATTGACTGTATTTTCAAGTACTTACTCTCAAACCACGTTTTAGCAGAAATCTGGCTAATGCACTGTCGTGGTATGGCTCGAATTTCACAGCCTGGGTAATACAAACATAGAATGCATGTTATTAACATATCTAAGATACCATTGCACTCATACTCTACCGATGACATCTAGAGAACACACCGCTGCAGGAGCAGATTGTGTATAACAAAGCAGGTCTTTCCAGAAAACGAAGTTGAAAAAACCAAAGCGTTTGATTCAAGAAGCACTTTTTCTTTGCAACAGGCTCTTCTCAGGTATATTATTAGTGTGACAAAGCAATGCAGGGAGTAGCTCACCAGCGAGGCCAACTGAGCACATGGAGGCTTTTGAACAGAGCAACATCACTTTCAGTCTGTAGCAAGACTAGAAAACAGTCTACAGTCTGACTGACACTGAGAAGGCTGGAAAAGGTTATTGCCAAATGAAATGACATCTTTATAATCATTCTCTAATACAAATGTTCAATAATAAAGCACTAGTTTTGGACAACATCCGCCACTTTGGGACTGGGCAGCAGGGTTCACTGCTGGGTTCCCTAACAGCAGAGCAGCAGCTTTTTGGAGCACTTAGTCTGGCCTTAGCCCCTACATGAATGACAAAATGGAATAAAGGCTGTGATACACATCCTATATTAATGGAGCACAATTTAGAGGAAGACTTCACCAGAGCTTTTTTTTTTAAATGACTGTGTGAGCATATATGTATTTTTTCTCTTCCAACAAGCCACTCCCCTCCACCCAAGGCAACAGATATTTCCAAGTTACTACNTAAGATAAAACTTGGAAAGTTGTTTAGAAAGAATATTTTACATGGGGGTTCACGAAGTCCCCTAACTTGCATTATGTGGTACCTAAACTGATGCTACATTATATATGGAAGAATAAATGCATATTTCCTTGAAATTTCTACTGAAACACTATAACAGCCACTTCTGCATAACCAGAGTGGAAGGGAAGGGCTGAATCAAAGGCTTCCTGGTCTGGAGCACCAGGCTGAACATGCAGGAAGAGCTGGTCTCTCTACAGCTTTTTTTGAATTTGAATATTATCACATCTTCTTGTGACTCCCAACACCAAGCAGCTAACAGGAATGATGACAAACAAGCTTTTAAGGAAGTTAAAAAAACCCCAAAAAAACACAACCAAAAAAAAAGGCAGGCAAAACCCAGAGAGGTAAACAGACATCATACAACTGTACTGTGGCTTCCAAACCAGCGCTTACAAGAACTAGAAATAACAATACCACATCTGTGTCTCACAGGACTCCTATTGAGCATATTCACAGACCCAAAGATGTGCTCTGTATATTCACCAGTTACTTTTGTGGCATAGCAGAGCTGTACTGGACTCCTCCCCGGTCTTCTTGCCAAGAGTCTTTTAGTGACTCCTTAGGGTAAGGCTGTTTCTTGGCAAGTGTCACTTTTTCTCTTCATTTCCAGTTAATATTTTGATCCTGGGCTGTTTCTTTGTTCAGTGCTGGCATTCAGCTATGGGTTATGTACAAGAACTTCACAGTTTCCCAGCTGCATGGCATGAAGTTCAAAAAGATAAGCCAAAGCATGGGAAAGTACTGGGTGTCTTATAACATTGATATTCTTCCCCTTTTTGGGTGGAATGAGCAAACAAATGTACTATTGGTTCAATCACTATTAACTTACACTGGCATTTTAAAAGAAGTAATTATGATGCCCTTTGACAGTAATTTATCCATGAATTTTCTAAATAAACAGTACAATTTGCTTCCTAGATTTTCACACCCAAAGAAAAAACCCAGTATTATTACAAAGAAATGCCTGTTAGCAATTACCTTGAGAAGTGACATCATACTTTTCTGCAGAAACTGATTTTATCTCCATTGTGACTTTATGCAGCAATTCAATTACTTGAACTTGCTTCATGAAATCATGTAGCATTGCTTTTCCACAGCCCCTAAGATAGGCTTCCAGGATGACTGCAAACCTCTGCTGGTAATGCATGGACTGGGCAATCTCGCTCCTTAAGAACCAAAACAAGAAGTGACCAATTCTTTTGTTCTACAGGTAAAGAAAAATAAAACCAATCAGCATGCATTTCTTGATAAAGCATTTTAACGATGCTGGCGACATCAGCATAAATTGACTGTATTTTCAAGTACTTACTCTCAAACCACGTTTTAGCAGAAATCTGGCTAATGCACTGTCGTGGTATGGCTCGAATTTCACAGCCTGGGTAATACAAACATAGAATGCATGTTATTAACATATCTAAGATACCATTGCACTCATACTCTACCGATGACATCTAGAGAACACACCGCTGCAGGAGCAGATTGTGTATAACAAAGCAGGTCTTTCCAGAAAACGAAGTTGAAAAAACCAAAGCGTTTGATTCAAGAAGCACTTTTTCTTTGCAACAGGCTCTTCTCAGGTATATTATTAGTGTGACAAAGCAATGCAGGGAGTAGCTCACCAGCGAGGCCAACTGAGCACATGGAGGCTTTTGAACAGAGCAACATCACTTTCAGTCTGTAGCAAGACTAGAAAACAGTCTACAGTCTGACTGACACTGAGAAGGCTGGAAAAGGTTATTGCCAAATGAAATGACATCTTTATAATCATTCTCTAATACAAATGTTCAATAATAAAGCNATGAATGACAAAATGGAATAAAGGCTGTGATACACATCCTATATTAATGGAGCACAATTTAGAGGAAGACTTCACCAGAGCTTTTTTTTTTAAATGACTGTGTGAGCATATATGTATTTTTTCTCTTCCAACAAGCCACTCCCCTCCACCCAAGGCAACAGATATTTCCAAGTTACTACAAAAAAAGGGGTGGAAACAAAAGGTCACCAACTTTTTTGAAGTGTCAGGATTGCAATAGTTTGCTGTTATTCTCTCCCTCATCCCAATAATCAAGTGAATTAGCCTACCAGAAAGCTATCACGCTTCCAGGTACTGGGCTGTGCCAAGGAACTTGTCCACTTCCAAGGGTTTTTTCCAACAGCTACCTTCCCATTGCTTTAGGAAACATGAGGTTTGCATTAAGATTAATGGTGTAAAAAAGGTATGCGTGTATATCCCATGGCAAGAAAAGAGAAATAAGAAGCATACAATCTTGGGAAGAGAGTCACAAAATCCCTGTGGTGAACTAAGAGGGTTGGTGAACGGCTTCAGGTTCTGGAAATAAGAGTGCCAGGAAGCAGCACTTGGGGAGATTAAGGGAAAACAAAGGGATGCGCAGACAGCCGGGTGCATGTAGTATGCTCAGCTTGCAGAAGCAGCAAAGTATGCAAAACTCTAGCAATAGTTATTCAGCAGAATATAATGGCTCTTTCAAGATCGCTGTGGTCTGCAGCTTGCAAAGAAGAAACTAAGTAATCTGCAGAGGTCCACTAAATTCATCAAGTTTTTTAAACTTTCAAAGGTACTGTGACACACAGTTGTGTTTTTTATTATAAAAATATCAACACTATTTCTGAAATTTAAATTGTCCTGTGGGATTATTTAAAAGAAAAAAAAACAAAAGAGCTTTTTCAGTTAATCTTCTAGAATGAACCAATTTAGAAATATGCTACAAAGACTTGTTCTTTTCAGCTGCTGGCTAAGGGATAGACAAGAAAGTGAAGCACTGGACTTGCCCTTCATGATTCTGCAAGGACTGTCTTGACCATCTCTACAATACTGTTTCATTCCCACAAGCAACATCATCTTATTTAGGAAAGTTAATGAGAAGTCACAAACACTAAAAGGATCTATTTATTTTTAAATCAGTTGCTTTGTGTATGAGATTATAATATATAAGGGGTTTTTAATAAAAAATAATTTTCACTGCAATAAGACACCGCAAAGCAATAATTATTGCATAAACTCAAATGGATTTGTTTACAGTTTCAAGAAAGTCTATTAAAAACGTAATTCTGGTATATATTTTGATGAACATTCTCAGTGCCTATCCCTGAAAAACAATTCAAGAATGAAATACAGCCAAACAATCAGCCATTGCTTCAGAACACAACCTCCTTATATTAAGGTTGCAAATGTATTTTAATATAAAAGAATATTAGAAAAATGTATTGTGAGTGTCGTTATTATGCTTATGTTTTCGAAATAATTATTTTTAAAAGTCAATCCCATTTTTCTTCTTTCTTCACAAAGACAAATCTCAACATTTGAATAGCAATGATAAGAGCTGGCCATTAAAAAACATCTGCTGGCCCTTCATCAGGTCCCTGCATATACCTTTGCCTTGCCAGTGCAGCGGCAGCAGAGCTTTACTCACTGCCATGTATAAGCAGTACAGTCACTAGTGTTTGTCTAACAATGGGTTTTTTTGTATTTTAAACTATCCTATCCAGGTTTTATCAACTGCACAGAGAACAACAGACCTTTATAGGAAGCTCAATAGGTTTATTTATGGCATGGCTGCTTCTATTTGGGATAAACCTGGGGGGAAATAAAATGTGTGATTTCTAACTCTACTGGGAGGTAAAATGGGAATATCTTGTGCAGAGCAAAATAAGCCGTGAGGCTTTCATGAAGGCAAGCATGTGAAAAGTGATGACTGTTTGCAGAAGAGACATCTTGGATGGGCCCATTAGAGCAGAGGAATGGCTGACATCCACTCTCTGAAAAATGTGCATTTTCAAATACTCTGTGGTACCAATACTTTGCTGCAGGATGCTAATGGCCCATGCTCCGTTGTTAGCCAAGGAAAGACAAGGAAGCAGCAGAGAGGTAAGAGTTGGGATCTAGTCTTTCTTTCCTTTTGAGGGATGGCAACCTCTTAATTTCTTACTACCTCTCTTACTAAAAATGGCACGGTGAAGTTAAGCTACTATGATTTTATGCTACAGTAATTTAATTTATTGTTCTTTTTGAAACTCTCCAGATTTACACTTCCTGCAAAGAAATTATCTCAAAAACAAATGGAAAAACCCCAGTATTTCCCCCATTCTCTCAAGCATTTTGATATCAACCAATCACCATCCCAAACCCCTAATTTGGATACAAAAGTAAATAAAATTGCTGAGCCACATGTAGACAGTAAAAGTTCACAAGCCAAGCATATATATATAGCAGCAGCTACGTGGGAGGCCCAATGAGGTAACCGTAGCGACTCCTTTGGTTAATGCAGAAGTGCATAAATTCTGCCTGGGGAGCCTAATCTTCAGACAAGCAAAGATAAGGTTAAGAAGGGCTTTGTTTAAAGCACTACTGATGCACAGCAAAATCTGAAATACTAACTTCATTCTCCTGGGAACGCTGGCCCTCTCTGAATCCACAGAAGTTAAAAGCCCCATCCCACAGCTTCCCTGGCTGAAGCAGTTCCCTTTTTTTTNTCCCTTTTTTTTTTTTTTTTTTTTTTTAAATTTTGAATGTCAATTTTGTCCTTTGATGCTTTGAAAGAAGTTATTTCCTGCTCTGCGGAGCCACAGCCTTTCCACAGGAGCAGAGCCCTGTTGGGTGTGGGAAGCTTGCAGAGTTGCTTTGCTTCAGGGGATGCGTTTACAAGGCAGGACTGCAGGGTTACACTTTTCATCAGATGGGACTTTGCTGCTGATGGGCTGCCCACCACGATGTGAAAAAGCAAACCAACCAATTTCCTTGTATAACTGATATAAACCTTCCCGACATTTCATCTGGCAGATCCACACACAAAGTGCTTCAAATTGGTGCAGCAGTGATTCATTGCCATTAAAACCAGAATTTTTCACCCAACTGCCAAGAATGAATTAATCTTATCAGGGAGTCCTCATAACTCTTTATTTAATTTTTAAATTTTTTTGGAAGCTTCTGGATAAATTTGGTCCCCTTAACAGTACAAGACTGAAGTCACTGCAACATACTATGTAACTACACTGTTATTCTTGACCTAAAACCCAACCTCGGATTTTTCTTCAGGCCTTGCCTGTGTCAACATCTGTCTTTACTTTCTGTCTACACAGTGTTCTAAACTATTGATCAAACCAGTTAACCATTCTTCAGTGCAGTGTGATTCAGACCTGACACAACCAGGATTATAGACAGCCCAGTTAGGATTTTCTCCAATCATAGCTGTGCTAGTGTTCATAATTTCCAGAAAAACATACTACTGTAAATGCAAGAGGTGAATTATAAGACACAAGGCAACAGTAACACAAAAATAACCACACAGGCAAAAGGCAAATGTAGAAAGTGCGGTTTGGGTCAATTTGGTTACTACCACTGCTTTGACTAAATACTGGAGTCTTCAAAACCAAGGACTACTAACTAGACTTAATAGGATGGGAGTGATGATGGGATAATGTGAAGGCAGAGCTCAAGAATGCAAATACACCTTACCTGAACAAGCTGTAAAAGATAATGAAGAACATCATCATCTTCTAAACTTTCCAGTTTTTGAACTGCCATTGCTCGGACATTTTCATCCGAAAAGTTACAGTCCAGAAGTTGCATTGTGAGTCCAACATCTAAAGTGCTTTGATCCCAAGCCTCCTTTTTAGCTAGCAACTGGTATGTTTTTGACACTATTTCTTGTTGTCCCCATTTCACAGAGCTAAGCAGCTTAGGGTATGCCTTGGGGTGCTTTATGCTTTCATATCTAAAGTGCCACAACAGTTCTTTGTCTTCAGGAGAAAGTGGATTAAGTGGGTCGGTTGCTATGATCTCTTCAAGTTGCTTGCGAAGCTGGTTGGGCATTTCAGCTCGTGTCCTATCCCCCTGGGGGTCTGATGTTATCCTGTGCTTGGGCAAGGCAATTGGGTGACAATATTTGTCCAGCACGATAGAGATAGCCATTGAGTTTTCTTTATCTGGGTTAGTTGCTGATGTGAGTTTGTCTGCATTGATACTTCCTTGTTCTTCCCCCTTGCCTGGAATTTTCCACATGTGGAGCACGTACTCCCCACTTCGTAGCAGGAAACGGTGATCTATCAACAAAAGATTTACATAATAGAGAAGCTGAGTTTTGCATTTTGAGTCAGAGTTGGGGGATTCGTGTGACTGAAGGTTTGTCTTTGTGGACAGTCCCTGAGCTTTGCCACAGTATATCTGAAGATTCAGGAGTGCTCCTTTAGGCAAATCCTTGATTTTGATATCAAACTCCAACCAAATATTCCACAGAACCTCCTCAGTAAAAGGCTTTGATGAAGTCCTTCTCTGCGACAGGAGCTGTTGCCCGTGTTGAATGTTAGCCTCCACAAATATGGTAAGATCAGTATTTCTTGGTAAAACTGGGATATCAATGCCAATTATTTTCACCCTAAATTTCCTATTACAATCCCACAAAGAGATCGTGAAGACTCTCTCATGATCTTTACCATCTATTGTCAATTGTTCATGATACCCTGTAACTCCCGTACAGTCATCCACCAAGGGCCACTCTTCCTTCTGAACCTCATCCTCATTTGGGTCAGGGGGATTGTCTAAGACAAGGTGGATTTCTTCCCCATTCTTAAGGCATTGTCTTATCCAGTGAAAATCTTTAATTGGTGTCTCTCCAGTAATGTATTCATCTCTGCCACAAATCCTGAGAACAAAATCCAGTTCACTATGATCTTCAGGAATGTCCATCAAAGACTTTTTCTTTGCCATTTTTGTGAAAAAGCTGTGGAGAATCATATCTGGAGTGTCATCTATTGACACTTTAATTTTTTGGCTAGTTGTTCCTCTATGTATGATTATGAAAATGTTATTATTAGTGATCTTTTTAAATAAATATTCTGGGAGCGGCTTAGATGTAGTCCATGGGTGCATAGCATACAATTTAGGATCTCTACAGGCTACCTCTATCATTCGCGGGGTGACTAATCTGCGACGGGTAAATTCCAGCTCATCATCATGCACATTGCTTACATCAGTGACATCATAACCAATTAAATCATTAAGCTGTCGCTGAAATTCCTGAACTTCTTCTGATGGTTTTTGTTTCTGGACAACATAGATCTTGCCTACCTTTTTCTGCAACACTTTCCAGTACAGTATGCAGTCCAATGTCTGTAATAATTGATGTTTATCATAAATTTCATACCATTGCCCTTTCTTCTGATACTGCAGAATAAATTGATCTGGGGTGAATGTATGGTAGAAGTCTGTGGTTTGACTCATTTCTATTGCACGCATCCAAATCTGTGCTTTCATTTGCTCAACTGTGCAGTTGCCAGCTATTTCGAGCAATATCATTTCTGGTACTTTAGTATGTTTATTGCTTGTAGGTAAAATGAACTCAATGGTTATCAGTTCCATTGATGACAAATTGCTCGATGTACAGTGGGGTTTCATTCTTCTTCTCCTTCGTTTGTTTTCCTCTCTCATAACAACAGGTTGTTCATAATCCCCCAACTCCATGCCAGAAGAAATCTAGCAAAACATACAAGTATTTGATTACTTTCTCATTTACATTTTTCTTTATACTCTTATTTTATAACTTTTCCTAATTAAAACCAGAGGCCAGTCAAAATCCTGCTAAGTACAGTTTTTTTATATTTCCCCTTCCCCTTAATATCTGGCCACAAATACTTGATTTACAAAAACCACCTCAGAGATAATCTATTCAATTCAAAATCAAATATAGAAAAAAACCAACACCCAATGATTAAATAATCAAAATAGAGCTTTTAAACAGTCTTCACAGATTTCACTGAGGATAAAAGTAGTCTCACTATACTGATTTGTTCATGTTTCTATTTGATAGAGCACCAAATCCTCTGCTGCCTCATCAGTTTTGATGCTGTTGATATTAACTTAAGTGAATTTTCATAGAAATTGAAAGACATGCTACTGTGCATGAACAGAACTGATCCTACTGAGCTGCAAGAATGACAGAAAGTAACAAAACAAGTAACTTATTTGCAGACTGGATAGAGATGAGCTTATTCCCATTTTCCTCTGCTTCTCTTTTTAGTGATGAGGAGTAAAGACTTACATTAAAAAAAAGGTCTTAGGATTAAAAAGTCAGGGACTACTTCTGAAGACAGATATTTAATGTGCATCTAAATTCAAGCCTAGGATCCTTAGATGTGCTTCTTTTAAATAAATCAATTCACCAGACTTAAAACATCTATCCATTTTAAAAGTAAACACTTCCAGTGCAAATTATTACTTTATTACAGATGAAAAAACTCTTAAGCTGATGATGATTTATTACTCTATACATCAAATCACACCTAAACCACCTGTAGAACAACTTCAAACACCAGTAGCCTACCTTACCAGCTTTCAGTCAACAAAAAATGTTGGTGCTCACAGTCAATCTCCACTGAACAACGTTAAAGTGGAAATAACTCTCTGAGAGCTTGGAAAAGAAAGGCAGCACTGGCTGAGCGTTCTCGCACAAGCTAAGTCACAGCGACACACTGAACATCTTTTCCAGACAACGCTTTTTACACATAAAATCTTTCTCTAACTGCTGGAAAAACTAAAATCAACATAACAATGCCTTAGCAGATAATAAAACAAGATTTAAAAGGTTAAACTGAAACAACACAACATGCTAACTAAAATTCTTTTTTCAAGTTCCGGAAAACAACGGCTGTGGACACACCACCTCTCTACTTGACAAAGCACAAGGAAATATTACCTGCTTAGAAAATAAAGGCTGAACTGCTGAAGACGATTCATTTGTTTAATTTCTGAGGTTCCTTTTTTTTTTTTTAAAGGAAGATCATTTACACAGAAAATTTCTTTGCTTAAGCTCTTCTGCTTTTCTTGCTCGCCCTCATATCCAGATGCAAAGGAAGTGCTGCACTTACCAGGAAGGAAGTTTTAACCAAGTTGATTATACATACTATTGCTCATTTTAAAAGAAGTCAGAATGCTTTTCCTGTTACAAGAGTAAAAATATACTAACAGTACACCAATTTAATTTTAACACACATACATAGAAGGCTTGCTTAAAGCCTTTTAAAAATAGCTAAGAATAGTACAGGCAATAAATCTAATTAATCCAAATAAAACATTTTAAAACCAATAACTACTTTATAAAAGAGTTAAATAAAAATACTAGAGAAAAGATAAAAATAAAGAAACATTGCAGATTTAGTTATTTTCATGGTGATAGCCCTTTGAGGACTCCCAACTTAAATTCATGCAAGGATGTTGCGTGGTAACCTCAGCAATAGAACTGCAATCTTCCTCCTCCTATTTTTAACTCACCCATTTCTGATTACAAACACACACTGAAATCCACTAGAAATGATGACTTTAAGATTCAGGAAGAATATAAATAATGGAATTTCAATCCTAATGTTTTGAAATTCCCTGACTTTGGACAGCTTGATTTTGCAACACTTTTGAAGAACCTGTATTTTGAAGTATAATTTCTAAAATGTGTAACACAGTAGCGTATTTCTCTTCATTTAAACATGAGCAATTAGCAGTAAGGGTATTTTTTATGCCAACGGGCTACAAATGTTTTTTGCAAATATCCTTCGTTCCCAAAGTTGTTGTACTGACCCTATTAAGTAAACCTGGACTCATCACAGTTTCACTTGTTTTGCCAGAGCTAAGAAAGCATGCTGGTTTAAAATGTCCTCATCTTGCTGCCATGTGATATGCACTTAAAGACTAAGTTTTCAAACACATATACAAATATTCCATCTCTTGTTAAGCTACTCTAGCACTACTCCATTAAGACCATCAAGAGAATCAAAAGCAGCATCTCTACCTCGTGCAGGAGAGAACTAGTCTGTACACTGCTCAATGAACATAACTGTTTGACACTTTCATCCACTTAAAAAGTGGCAGAGCAATATTGTGAAAGGTTCAAATACTCCCCCACAAACTGCATCAGATACAATGAAAAACTGTGTGACACTTGTATAACTGCCCATACAAGACTGTCTCTTCTCCCACACTCATTTGGGCCATGACCTGCCATGTCTAGCCCAGTCCAATCCAGAAGTCCAACTCCATCTCCAGTTCAGCTCTGACCCCTTTTCATCACCTTTAGAAGCCAATTCTTGGAGTGATGACTGTCTCTAACCTATCCCTGCAATGATAAGACACAAAACTGTCCCCATTCTTAGGGCGACACCAAATTGTATTTATTTCCTGCTAGTTCATGTGCAGGCATAGCAAAACTGTATTTCCTCATGCATATGCATTAGACAACTTGGCTGTTTATAAATGAAAATAATTTAAAATAACTTCCTAAAACCTTTGTCATGCCTAAGTATTACTTACAGCATTGACATTTCTATATGCCTGCTGCAACAACAGCACCAAAAAAAAAAATCAAAAAAGTAACTCTTTTTTATTAGTAATTCTAATTTAATTTAATTCTAACCCCATATTTCCCTGCATTATGAAAACTCTCCTACTGCTAGCTCATGAATCCTGATGGGTACAATGGAGAAGGAGGAGGTGGGCCTGTAAAAGGTAGCTAAGAAACACAAACAGGCTCGCCTTTGTCTGCAGTCGTGTTCCTATCTCATCACTCAGGTCAGCAAACTGATCACAACAACAACAACAAAATTTGGTTATTTTTCATCTGGATCAGCTCCTTAATCTGACTCATCGCTTGCAGAGCGGTAGGGAAGGGAATGAAGCCAGCACAGTTTAGGATAACTGAGACTGAAACATAATTCACAGCAGGATTAGGAGAAAAAATCATGAGTAAACTTGTTAAAGGATTTAAGAATACTGGTTGAAAGGTGCTTTTAAAAGACAACGCAGTACCACCATGAATTACTCTTCATGTATTCTGCCACAAAAAAATTCAAGATATTTGTCGAACATCACTGCTATGTTAGAGTTTTATTAATTCTTCACTTATGCTTATTCTATACTTGTTTCTGGTTTAATCTACCATATGAAACCCTTATTTTTAAATTATTCTTTTCACTTTAATGTCAGATCCTTCCCAGATAACATAGCCTGCAAGAAAGCAGGCACTCCCTATCAGAGTAAGAACTACCTTGTGCACACATTATACACATGTAACAATAAACCATTTCCATTCACACTTTAAGATAAATTTAAAAACCCACCTATGACATGACCCAAAGGTTACCAAGCAGCGTACTACATCTACTTGCCAGCGTTGTCCTGTAGCAGGAAATTGCTTTGCATTTACTGGACAGGAGTATGATACAACTTCCCTACATCTACGATGATCCAATGCTGAATGAAGGCAAGATACAGCACAAACCAGCTATGCACAAACACAACAAAAACTGCCTTCCTCAGTTCTTTTGTCAAATCCATTAGCAACTACTAGCTCTTACGGGAATGCAACCAGTGCAGCTTTTCACTAGCAAGTAAACTTCACAGATAATATAGTCACATTCTTCATCAAAAACTGTACTAAGCAGCAGATACAGCTGAACATCTCCACCAGGAGGTTGCACAGTGAATCTGATTGTTATTACAGCTGTAATATTTTCAGGACTCCCCTGCCTTCACTACAGACCTTTGTGTGTTTTGGTTTCTAAACGAGGTATCTATTTGGGGGTGCTTCTGGAAAAAACAGTTAGTTCCAGAAATTTAGGTAGGAATTTTGGCGAAGTTCTAGCTAACTGGAGTTATGCAAGTGATGGTGATCTACCTTTAAACCAACACTTCACAGAGTTTGAAAACACGGAGATTGCAGCTATGGCTCCTGCAGGAACACACTCGCTATGTGGATACAGCCTCTTCTTTCAGTTTGTGCCTGGTTTTTCAAATATTGATCTTTAGCAGAATGATTTAATCTCCACCAACATCAAACTCCTGAATGCCCTCAGCTATTATTTCAGATAATTTGCAGTAGGGGAAGGTTTTATGCTCTACATGTAGTGGATAAACACAAAAGGTTATTATTTGTTGGATGAAGAAATACAGTTATTTATTGTTTAAAAACGATGTTGTAGCAGAGCTGACTCAAAGATCAGACTCAAAGGTCTTAAAACCAGAGGGAATCACAGAATGTTAGGGGTTGGAAGAACCCTCCAAAGATCATCTAGTCCAACCCCCCTGCTAGAGCAGGATCACCTAGATCAGGTCCCACAGGACAACTACCACTGTCTAGTGCGACCCTTCACTTTGCACTATATATTCAACATACTAATAGTTTCCTCAGTGGGTTTCGCATCAAACCCGTAACTCCTCTTTGGGCCAGGACGCGAGCTGGGACCAAGGCCGCCAGGAGGAAAGCACCGGGCAGCTACGGGGGCTCAGCCCTTGTCCTAGGGACTGCGGTGCTGGTTCCGGTCACTCACGCATGCCCTGATGGAAGGGGGCTCGGGGCGAAGCGTTTCGCCTGCACCAGGCCAGAGAGGCGCGACGCGGCGGGGAGCAGAGGTCTGGGGCTCCCTCCCCCGCCCGACCTACCGGCAGGGCCCCGAGACCGCGCCCGCCGCCCCGAGATGGCGGCCGGGGCCGCCCCCAGCGCCCGCGGGAGCAGCAGCGGCGGCGGCACCGCATGAGGCGAACCTCGCCGCG
>VYZX01019809.1:87521-105391 GCA_013401335.1 Brachypteracias leptosomus | reverse complement strand
CCTATCCTTGCTGAACCAGGACACCGAAACGAGTACAGGGTCCACTACCTTTGATTTGACTAGAGCTTTACAGAGCTTAGCAATTATGCAATAAAAAAAAATAATCCCCAAAACAGACTGGTAAGGTGGTTGTGGTGGCTTGACCTTGGCTGACTGCCTGATGACCACCAAGCCATTCTCTCATTCCCTCTCATCAACAGAACAGGGGAGAAAATAAGACAAAAACGCTTGTGGGTCACAATAATGGCAGAAAGATCACTTACCAGTTACCACCATGGGCAAAACAGACTTGTCTTGGGGAAAGTCAATTTAATTGATTGCAAACTAAACATGAGTCTATGTATCCTATGATGTATCACCACTAGACACTGTATACATTAAAGGTGAAGCTAGAACATAGTCCTGACCCAAAGAGAACCTTGGTTGAACCCTGGTGAATTTATCAACAGCCAGAAATCATTATAACCATTCCAGACAAAACAAAATAAAACCAAATCAAACCTTTCAACTTCTAACTGAATCCTCAATTTCTAGAAAGAAATATTCTGGACTAGCACTTAAAAGAGAATCAAGAGCTCACTAGAATCCACACCTTGCACAGTAATTTAAAAGTAAACAGCTCCTTGCTGATACAAAAAGCCCCAGCTTGTCCTTTTCAAGTACAACAGCAACACTGCAAACTGATGTTTGAACAGATCTGCCTCAGGCTCCATTTAAAGAAAGGCATTAAATCGCTCAAATTTGTGAACAGTTGCTCTAGTGGGCAGGCCCCCAGGAGAACTGGGGATCAAGAAAGGTATTTAAATGCCCTTTCCAGCTATTTAATAAGACACATGCACAAAATCTTCTTTTGTAAAGCAAGAAGCAATTCCCAGCATTTGAGAAAAACACAGAGGTTGACACAGCTGATACTCATGTAAAGTAAAGGAGAAAAGTCCATTCAACCAGTGAAATGGGTTTGAGAGGCTCAAATCTATTCTTTCATGTACAGGAGAATGTGTGCATATTGAAAGACTGCATTTGAGGACTGTGATAGTGCATTGAAGAAAATGGTAGTGTTAGAAGTATCTGTTAGAAGGGCCTGGAGTTTGTCAGAGAGACAGAGGAAGTGAAAAAGAAGAGAGAGTTCACTTCTCTGTGCAGTTTATGCTGTTAAGTTTCTTTTCATAGTGCTACAGCATGGCTTCAGCTAAAACCAGAAATGGCCATTCACTGTCCCCTTCCTGTTTACCACACTCATCTGAAGCATTTCCCATAACCTAGTTTGACACTAACAGTCACAGTCTTCAATAGAAAGAAGTAATAAAATACCTTGAGATGGAGAAAGAAGAGGGTTACATAGAACTTAATTTCAAAGTAAGGAAGAAAAACTCCAATGCAGGTGAGCATATAAGCATCTATGCTATGCCCTCAGTAAATAACAAATCTCTCTAGCTCTAGTCAGATGTATTTAAGCTACCATAAACAACCCCAAATCTGCCAAGATTTTAGTTGGTATTAATAAAGTTCCTAATGATATATGGCAGTATACAGAGAAATATGACAGCTGGTAAATAAAATGCGGTACTAATAGTACCACCAGGCTTGGAGTACTGGTGCTGAGAGTCCCAGTATAAAATGGAGACTAGAAGACAGAGACATGAGGAAAACATGAGGCAGTAGCTGGCAGCAAGTTGGACAGTGGTCCTAGCTCATTAGCCTTTTAGGTTTTTGTGGGGGTTTTGTCGTTGTTTTGCTTTGGTTTGTTTTCAGGAACCACAATTAAGAAGAATTTAAGAATTATTTAAATGAAAATTTCAAGTCAGTATCTTACTGTCCAGTAAGCTTTCTCAGCAACTTATGAGGATTTTGTCAGAAGCGTCAGGAGCAGCAAGGGAGAAAGTACAAAGTTTGTAGCACTTGATGGAAGGCTTTCAAGCTCACCCTTGCTAACCTGTATTTCTTTTAAGTGCCCCAGGGAAGAGCTTCTCAGATCATAAGTACAAAGTCCTCAGAAATTAGACATTCAGTTTCCAAAAAGTTAATTAACTATGATGATCAGCTCCTGAGAAGTCCTGGCTGCACATTTATGTAACAATTTTTACTAGAGAAAAAACAAGAGCCAACTTCAATTGGCAAGACAAATTACATGGTTTTACTGATGTAAATTGTGCCAGTTTGTCTATTATTACAACAACTTAGCTGAGAGCCTGTTCCCAACTGCAGTAAAAGCACAGAATGAGAAAGATTGAGGAAAAAAATATAGAAAATCAATTTTCAATGGTCTTTAAAATATTTGTCAAAGTGGAGTAGATTGAATATTTCCATTTAAGTGAGGCAGAAAGTCAGACAAAGCATATGTGGCATGTTAGCCCATGCTGCACTGTCAGTGCTGCGGTATTACTGGTAGCAGAGCTCACTCTGGGTAGCTGAGCACTAATTTGAGTCTTTAACACAAGTTACTGTCACTTTTTTGCCTGCAGTCTGGCCATTGTACAAATTATGGCATAGTTAATTAGACCCTAGACATCCCAATTGCCTTTTTTATGTCAAAATCACTGCGTAGCACCCAAAGAAAGAAGGAAAATGCTCACAAATGCTTAACCAGAATATGTTGCATAGCTTGTCTAAAGGACTGCATTCTGTTTACATGTATTTGCCATCTAAATAGGGTGTCAATATAAAAACAGTAGGAATTAGCTGTTTGAATATTTTAAAATGGCTAGTCACAGATACAGTGTTTTCCAAGTAAGTGTGATTGAATAGATGAGTGAGGAAAAAAAGTTTGACCTCTGTGCAAAACAATGATAGCTAGAAATGAGACATGAAGTAAAAATGTGAATGAAAATGAGTTTATCATATAGCACAAAGTTCAAGTCTTTTCATGGTTTGAAATACAGCTCCACGTGTTACATTTTTTATAGTGTAGAAGCAGAAAACTTTCCAAACAGCTGATTCATCTCTAAACTGGACCACCAGAATTTGAAATGTAATGACTTTTAAAGGATACTTCCATGGGGTACTTCCTGACCTTACCTCTACAAGAATGGCCATTTCCATGAAACAAAAAATCATCCCTCTGTTATTCTGACTTTATTCCTGAGCCCTAATTCATGGAAGGTTTGTATATAAACTATTTTTTCCCCTGTGAAGTTAACTCTGGGCAAAGAAAACAGCATATTATACCTTGGTCTTTCTAGAAGAACATTCACAACCTATTTCCTAAAAACACTCATGTTAGAAAGCTAGAAATAAGATACGACATTTCCTGCATAGCTGTGCAACTTGTAACTGCTCCAAGGAATCCTTTGAGTTATCACAGAACATTTATGCCTCACATTTTAAAGAGCTTTATGTATTGCAGCCTACATTAACTATATCACTACCCTTTCCAAGAACATGCTGACAACCTGCTGGAGTCCAGCAGAGGACTCATGACAGTGAATGAGCTGGAGAAGTGACATAGGAGGAGACACTGAGACAATTGGCTTTGTGCTGCCCTAAGAAGAGAAGGCTGAAAGAAGTCTTACCTTTCTTTTTAACTACCGAATGGGAGCATGTAGAGATGACAGAATCAGTCTTCTTGAATGTGCTCATTGAAAAACACAAGTTGAAATATGAATAATTACGGTTTGATACAAGAAAAATTTTCTTACCATGGCAGCAGTCAAACACTAGGACAGGAGCCTGGAAAGGCTATGGAATCCCCATCCTTGGTGATACCTAGAATCAGCTGGAAAGTCTTGAAAAAACTGCTGTAATCTGACCCACCTTAAGCAGGAGTCTGGACTAGCCAGCCTCCTGACATTCCCTCCAACCTATGAGCATGTAAATTCTATGTCAAGACATGTAGAAATCCTGAAATAAAGTGAGTGAGCAAACAATCAGTGGGTTTCACTAGGAAGTGGTATGGTAGGAGTGTGAAAGTCCTACAAAAATAAACTTTAAGACTGTTAGGTAATGCTGAGAAGGAAGATTCACTATGACTGTGATTCTAATTAAAAGTAATTTTCTTTGAGCTGCTAGGTAGCTCCTTTTTGCATCTCTGTTCACTGACCTTAATCAAGCATCCAGTCTGCAAAGAAGCCCTGTCTAATGCACTGCTACTTAATTTTTCAAACATTTTTGTAGTAATTTTCCAGGTGGTATTGGCTGAAAATCAAGGACTTGATAAAAAAAACCCCTCCAAATTATAATGTGGACTTTTCTAAAGGCCTTTGACTTGGTATCCAGTCTACAGGTGATAAAACTAGTAGTGGGCCCTGGAGTTGAGTTTGATTTTCAGAGACTCTACTGGCACTTTCTTGACTTGGTAGTGTTGGTATTTGTATCTCTAGAATCTCATTTTTGTTCTTACATGTTATATACATCTCTTCACCTGCAACTGTTAGGGAAAAAGGAAGAACTGGAGTTTCTAAGTTTGAGATTTTCTTTAGAAATGTAAAGTGCTTGCTGTGACATCTAACATGATATTCGTGATACCTGCAAGTAGCATACCTTTGCTATAAAGCAGAAACTGTTCAGTAGCCACCCAGAACCTCAAATGAGCTAGTAAACAGTGAAGACAGCAGAGAAAATTCAAGCCCCCCCAAAGTTATCATAAATGAAGGCTTATTAGAATCAAAAACCACTTGATATGCAGGAGGCAATCAGAAGGGAAAAAAGGAACTGTGACAAAGCACACAGCAAAGTGACAGTGACAGATGTTCTGTCTGAAAGATGTCTAGAGAAACCCAGATTTATGTCCTCAGTAGCAATTCATGCTATGTTTCTAAACCCCTCTTACTTCTTGCAGAACTTCTTTCTAATTCTTCAGGCTTGCAGTATTTTGCTGCTTCCTCAGGATTTCTGAGGGCTGTGATCACATTGAGTAATATGAGTGGCCAAGTGGAATGTTTTGCTTTAACCCCTGTGAAACTGACAGGTATCAACCATGAGCTTAAATTTTCAAACAGGCTGTTTTGATAAGGTAATAAGACCACTCATGTTTTCTACTATTGCGTTTCTGATGAAGGTGGGAGGCAGTTACTGGCATTTTGGGGCTGTGGATCTGTAGAAGGTCAGTGCCTTTCAGAGGAACATTGCATGTTCAGTGTGTATGAAGAGGGCTGGAGTCTCTCACTTCCCAGTCCTCCAGTCTGCAAGTCCCTCCTATTCCTTTCCAAAATGGAACAAACCATCAAGGTTTCTAGCCAAAGAACCTATCCTTAAGTTTGGAAAAACCCTTATAATAATGAAACAGAACTCACTCCAGGTACAACTATCTCCACTCTGCTATCTCCTCCTCCTCTCATTACAGCCAGCCTTCACCATCCTGATGCTTAAGTTTCAGCCAGTCCTCCCTGGCACGCACAATGGGAACATCAGCTGGACTTCAGGAATGGACAAGATAGGAGGCTAGAAGATGGTACAAAGTTGGAAAGGACCTCTCTAAACAGAAATAAAAATGTATGCCTCTCAGTTTATAGAAGTGTCCTTTGCACTGTCCACAAGCATCAGGTCACTGCCAGCATTGATCACATG
Organism: Brachypteracias leptosomus; assembly: GCA_013401335.1. Lineage (NCBI taxonomy): Eukaryota > Metazoa > Chordata > Aves > Coraciiformes > Brachypteraciidae > Brachypteracias > Brachypteracias leptosomus. The sequence goes on along the minus strand of VYZX01019809.1, from coordinate 99,889 downwards.
CATACAGAGCTTACCTATCCAGCACAGATGTGCACCATTACCCCTGAGCATCTAAACTTAGATATCAGAGATAAATGGTTGCAGTTGCCCTCATCAAGCAAACTGAACAAATTTTTAGGTTTCCATTAACAAGCATCTGAATATTGATCAAGGAGTCTAAAATTAGTTTCCTCCTTTAGAAAATCCTGGCCTGGTAGTCTCAATGCTAGGCCTGTCTCTGGGCATCAAAATCACTTTGCACATCAAAATCACATCAGAACACAAGAGAAAAATGAGAATTCAGAAACACTTCTGGGTATAATTATCCTGCAGAGTCACCTCTTCTCCCCTTCTCTGGATGTGAATCTTGCCCTCCCACATCAGCCCATTCTTTTTGGAAATAAGCTCAATACAAATTTCAGGAACTCGAAAACTCAAAGGTACAATGGTGTTATTTGAAATACAACTGTTGCATACCATGTTGTCAAAAGCATGATGATAATGGTCTCTACTCACATGAGGTGTCTGGCTTCACAATTTAATGTATATTATTTGGATGCTCAACTCACCACCTACCATTTACAGGAGAGCTGGAAGGACAAAGCAGCAATGTGAGTTTCCACTTGAAGCTCCTGTTATTATCCACAGAAAAATACTATGGGATTTCTATACAGTTCACAAGTGAGCTTTACATTAAGGTGTTGAAGATTCTTGTCCAGGTGACTTCTCTCAAGTGACATGTAGAAGCCCTGAGAAAATCTTCCTAGAAGTGACAGTGTCTTTGAGGAGGACTTCAATGAAAGCAGCTTGCTAACTACATTAAAGGGAAGCTTATGCATGCATACCAAAGGTAAGGACGTGAAGTTTTGCTCATAGTCACATAAATGGTTTTAAGCTCTTGGAAAGATTAATATAAAGATAAACACCTGCACAAAAGAATTGACCTTTAGGTATCTGAATAAGCATGTTTATATCAATAAAGATGTATAAAGTGATCTATTTTAGAGCCCCATTCTTTAAAATCTTAGTTTAAGCAAAAAATAAAAGCAGAAGACTGTTACTGAAGGTCTTTGTTATTTCTCCATAGATGTGTTGTGGTGATTTCTCCCAGTGGTGATTTCAGCATACCTAGGATTTTATCCATGGATTTTACCCCAATTATTATGTAAAGTATTTAATCCAATTATCTAGAGTTCCAAAATATTTAAAGGCACAGAGTGATCTCTAATCAAAGAATGACTATCCTTGTAACCACTTGTCATGGGTTAACCTTTGCTGGCAACTAAACAGCAGCCACTCACCCACTGCTCCCGGCTCTTCCCCTCCCCTCCTCCGTGTTGTAGAAAGAAAAAAGTGAAAAACCCCATGGGCTGAGATAAAGGCAGCTTAATAGAACAACTCAAAGAGAAAAAACCAACAGTAATAACAAAAATACCAATGAAATTATGTATAAAGTAAGCAATACAAACCTTGAGGCTCTACCCAGCCCTCAAGATGCTCTGTCCTTTCTCCTTCCACACACACCAAAACCACCAGCTGAAAAGAGGCACTTCCCTGGGCCAGCTCTCTCCTATATGCTGTCAGTATGGGCTCTAACATCCCATTGGCTGGTTTGGTTCTTTATCCCAGCTGTGGCCTCTCCCAGCTGATTGTGAACATTAACCCCCTCCTGGCTGGACCCAGGACAATCTGTTTACGTCAGACTCTCCACAGACTCCAGATGTGAGCTCTGCCCCATTGGCTGGAAGCTGCATTATGGGAGGTGTTATTTCTTCTCAGAAGCTTGTGATACCTGGAGAACAGTAGAAAGTATTGCTCAGGAAAAAAAATCTGAGCTCCTGGTTATAAAGGATGAGACTGAAATGGTAAGCTTTTAAGACACTCTGTGGTTTAAATATTGGTTTTACTTACTCCTTGTGAATCCACATATCAAAGTATAACTTTCCATGTATTTTTAGAAGCCATTTCTAATCCAGACACTCTCATAAAAGCCATTGTTAGTGGAAAGTGCTCTGATGATTGGTTTCTGCATGTTAAGATCCATTTCTGTTAAACAAAACCAGTAGCCTACATTTCATTTAAATAGATGTAATGATACGCCTACAGATTATCTTTAACAAGAAGCAGCTGGTATTTGAATTATTCTTGCGTGTTTTATTCCACATCAAGCCTGTTCAGAACTAAGCTGTCATAAAGGGTGTTGCCTTTCTTTGGGGGATGGAGCTGTTTCTCTGTACTTTGTACATTTTTAAATGTCAGTACCAGGTCTGTGGCAATAGAAAAAACAGTTCTGTGAACCAAATCCTAACCTGTAGTGTGTCTCTTTTGTGCTCCTGATTTTGCTTAGAGGTGACCAGGTTCAGAGAGTCCCTTCTAGAGCACCCAGCAGGGTAAGCTGGCAAAATGATCACCTCTCTTCCTTGTAGGGGGCAAAAGAGGACATAACTTCAGCTCCTGTAATTCAGATCAGCCTGATCCTCATCTAAAATGTGCTGGGTGGAACGGACCTGGGACCGACAAGGAGCCAAAGGTTAGCTCCTTGTTTGCTCCGCTTACTATCATTAGTAGTTGAGAATCTGAACTAATTTCCATATAGTTTTGGTTTTGTTCTCTTCTCAATTTCTTGGAAACATTCTCTGGAATCTTTAGGTGTGAAAGTCTTGCTGGTTTTAAAATATTAATTGCCACTATATATTAATGGTGCTAGATTTTTATGAAGTGTCATTATTATGAGAGTTCAAAGACACACCTCTCTCTAGGATTTCTTAAACAAACTGAAGGATAAAGACTATGGCTGTGTTTGGACTGGATTAAGCTTTGAGGAGGAGGAAGGAAGATGGTTATGTCTCAATGATCCCAAACATCCAGGGCACAGGTATGATCATTCAGGGTGAATCTCTGTTGGCTTCTGTGACATGTTCTCCACTTGCTGAGCCCAGGCTGTTCAGTCATTAGTCTGTGAGACAGTAGAAGTAGGATATCAGGGCCCATACTCCAGTTAAGCAGCTCAGTCTATTCTGATTTTTCTCATTATCGTTTTTCAATGATCTTCATATCTGTGTGTTGTTTGACTCTTGCAGTTTTTAGGATAAAAGGAAGGAAGGAAGAAGAAAAATGTGCTGCCTATAAGTTGACAGAAAGGCACACCAATAACTGCCACTCCTTGTACAAGTGGATTTACAAGAAGAAGGCAGCCTGAGAGAAGGGGGCTAAAGAAATTTGATAGACACAATAATACCTTGTAACACTAGAGTGGCTTAATAATTGTTGTGCATGTTAAGGAGTCGAGCTGATAAATGTCTCCTCACTGTCGTGTAAACTAACTGACAGCGAAAAGCTTTGCAGTTTTCTGAAGGACTGTTTCTGATAAGGACTAAAAAGTTTTCTTTAGAACTAGCTGAAACCAACCTTCCAGTTTGAGTAAGAGTCAAGGAACGACTGAGCATATGCAAGGACAACAGGTTACTAGCGGTGATGAAGAGGAGCCGTCTGCCTTCGTCCTCAGGACCCTCCACGACCACCACCTGTGCACATGCAGGTAGGAGGGGTTATGGAAATAACCCCTTGGAACTAATTATAATATGAAGCAGGGATAGGTCATGCATATGTATAGGCAAATTGTGGAATTTCATGAATATGTAACAATTGATTGTATAAATTTAAAGCTAATTGCCACGTTGGCCAGCACACGCCTTTGGTGGTGTTAACCCCTGTGTGCCTGGCGCCGAATAAACATACCTACTTTACAATCTGAGATTGTGGAGTTCGATTTCCACACGTCAAGCCTTTCTGGGTATCTAAGATATTGTAAAGTTAAAGCAAATTGGATTTTTGAAGGGTCTTTGAAGGTTTGCACCACTTTACAGTGGGTACGATATCTGATGTAAAATGAAGGGGAAATTGTTGACCTGAATTGTGATGAATAAATGCATTATGATTGTTTTTGTGACTGAAGTCCAGGAGGATTTCAGGCTTGTGTTTCTTTTCTTTTCAGGATGAAGATATAAAAAGTATGTGTCTTTGTACATGCTGGTGCATTGCCCCTTGGAGCTGCTAAAATAAGCAACTTACTAATTTTAAGTAGCTTATAGAGTCTAAGAGCTGTATAAACCACAGGTAAAATGAGGTTTGTTTTTTTTTCCAGCCTGGCAACTGGACCATACAGCAGGCAAAAAGTTGCTGTTGCTAATTCCTTCCAGTGAAAAAGTGAAAATCAGTGCTATACACTTAAACAAGTCTGCAAATCTCACTACTTGAGATCCAATATGGGAGGACAGCATAGCTCTACACACAAGAAACTCTTCAAAAATGTTTAATTTCATGTACATCATTCAGTGTTACATAATTTGGCACTTAAAAAACCCCATAAATACCTCTTCAATTCAGATGTGAGATTTAGTTGCCTGATATGGTGTCTTTGTTAGCATGCTAGAAATGGCAAAGTCATGTTTATAGTGCTGCGGGGCTATAATCCTTCCTTTTGTTAGTCCACTACACAGGCACTTTTTACAAGAGAAAATGGATGTTGAAACCCTTCTGCATCTCAAGGCCACTGATCAGAATGAGGCAGCAGATCTCAGAGACCTTTGCTCTTTTCTGTCTGATCTTACCTTGAGATAACTTGTACCGGTCTGAGAGTAATCTGTAGTTCTTCATTATTATGTATAACCATAACACACTAAACAGTTGATTTTTATAGCTATGAAAAATCAATATGATTAAAATAATGTAAAGCCAAGTTTCAAACTCTTTTAGTTGAGGACAATCACTCTGAGAGACACTTCCACTGCATTTTGGACTATGGTAGTAATGTGGTTTCCTTGGAGATTCTCCCTTTCTGGCTTTTATACCACATATCAGACTTGAGGTGTAAGAGTGGGGTACTCTAGCATTTCTGGCAATTCTTTGAAAATTGTTGAAAATTGCTTGGCAATTCCTGAAGGCATTGAGCCTAACATAGCATACAATTGCAATGATTCCTGTGAGCTGACTGTTGCTTCTATAGTCATGATGTAATCAAAACCACATCCTTCAGCAGGCGTTACTTTACTTACACATCTATTATCTAATAAATTTTACACAATGAGATAATTTACAATAATTTGTGGGCACTTGATGAACACACAATTGCAGTGGTGTTATATATTTCTAACATTATCAGGCTAGCTCCATAATAATAAAAAGTCTTTTTCATAAAATTGGTTTATGGCTGTATGTTATATTTTTATGTAATTTTTTGTATCTCTCTAATTGAGGAAATTCTGGTTTCCACCATTATGTGTTTTCTACCTAGCCCAGAAGCATCCACTTTTACATAGCTCTTTTGTGTCTCTGGCATCATGTATAACTCTACACAAACAAAAGATGCAGCCTTCCCAGTCTCAATGTTGCAAATGTGCATGTAATAGCATACAATCTTCTAAAATAAAACTTACCATTGTCATTATTTCTATATTTAATTGATTTAAGCTTTGCCTTTTGTATCCCTTAAACTACTATGTTTTATAAATACATAGCATCACATCCATGCATGTTTATGTTGCATATGCAAACATCATATATTAGTGCTCATGATCACTGTTATTAATGGGAGACATGTATGTCCTCATTGAAAGAATCAGGGTTTCCCTTGCTTGGAGATGGGAACAACTTACAATTGGTTCCATTTCCCCCCATTATTCATAGATGAATGTGGTGGTCTTGATTTTAACTTCAGCCATGGGAATTGACTAAAACCCCCCAGTATTATGTCTTTTCCATTTCATATATATATATACAACAATAAAAAGAAAGCAAAGCCACCTAAACCAAATCAATGCAATGTCTAAGTAGCGATACCCTTAGGGTGGAAATGGATTACTTGTTCTTATGTGCTACTCTTTTTCATCCTACCATGCTTTTCCATATGCAAGGTCCATACAACACTGGGGACTCCTTCTAAGACTGTGCTTCACACTTGCCCTTATTCTTCAGTTCCACTGCTGCAGTCCACTGTTAGCAAATGTTACAGGCTGGACTAATTCCAGTGTGTTATCATCCCCTTTTTGTATTTCTCATAATTCTCCTTGCCCACTGGATCTCTTTTGCTGGTTCTGTCCAAGCACTAGTTGATCTCACTGCTTGGTCCAGTCCACTGTTTGTTGCTCAAGCTAGCTTCTTATATGTCAAGCATGGGGCTTTCTTCAGTTTAACCACCCCTTCAATACAAGTATCATCATTTAGGGGCCTTATCATCTGCGTTTACACTAATCTGTTCTGAGTCTAATGTGACAGTGGTTTGCTCTATTCTGTTCTTGACCTTATCTCTGGCCCCTTAAGTTTTTACAATGGCTTCAAAGACTAAAGGTTCTCTCAGTTTTTCAGCTGGTTCTCTATTGTGGAGCTCTTTTTCCAGTGGGGCAGATGATAGTGGAAAACCATGCTCCTCCAGACTCTTCCTAGCACAACTGTTATGATTCCTTTTCTTGGGTGTGTCCCAGTGTTGTCTAAGTTCCCCTTAAGAGCCATTTCCTGCTTTATAGATGTGTTTAATGTCCTGGGACTAGGCCATACACAGCAGCTGTTTGGGTGCAACCTGGTCACAGTTTGGGGCTTGTCTGCCTCAATTGTTGACTATGGGCAGAAACTGACAACTTTTTCCATGCCAAATACACTTGGACTGTTGCATTTGGGCTACACTAATGTATACAATACAATGTGAGGTATTCGTTTATAATGATCATTTACTACTGCAGAGATTACATCTATATCAGTTATTTCACTAGTCCACCTAGAAGCTGTAGCAGGTGCTCAAGAGGAATTCTCTTGGTCAGTCATGGTTAGACCAGTATAAGCATCTAACTTAAGCCACTTAATACACAATTTGTCTGTTTAAAGTATCTGCTTTTGGGGCAAGACTCTTAATTATTCTGGGATCTGATGAGCAGTAATCATTATTTCTTCCCTAACAACTCAGTCTGACTCTGGTTGTGTATTTTTTCTTCTTCCCTTAGTGTTTGTCCACCTTCTGTTTTTACAGTAACCCAGGAAGTGATGGGTGATACAGGATTCATTCTGAACACTGGCAGCACCTCAGCACCAGAGGCATGTGGACTTTTAGCCTTATAGTTCTCTGTGGAGGGGTCACTATCTCGGTCAAACCATTAAACGCTATCTCCTAAGTTGTCATCATCACAAGAGAATGCTTTGGTAAGAGCTATGTCCATGCCTTGCTTTGCATATAATGTTGCTCTACAGCTTCCAAACCCCTCTAGAATTTTACTTTCTCAGTATTTTAACTCAGCAGGCTCCTATTTCAGCTTTTAATTTCTTGCCTTTGCTTTTTGAAGTCTGAATTTCCTGATCTAGCCTATGTGTCACTGACCACATTGCCCATGTTCTGTCTCACTTGATTTCTTCACAGGAAAGTTTTGGTGTAAACACTTTAATGTCTGCAAACTCTTTGGCAGTATGTGTGTTATGCCACTTGAGCTCTGCGTGCTTGAGGAACCCTGTTCCCCAATTCGTACAGTTCTTATAAAACGGAGATGGAGTATAAGCAAGATGCATGCCAGGACCACAGGAACATGTTAGCTGCATTACAGGTCTTCTGTGACCACTGGAAGCTGCCAACCACAGAAAGGCTTTCACAGAACAGCTGCTCACAGCCTTTATAAAACTCGGAGCCGTATTATGGTCCTTATATACAAAGTCAAGAAGTCATTGTTTGGCTAGGTAAAGTTGCAACAGTCTAACCAGAATATAATAAACAAATTATTAGTCCAATTACAATAATACTTCACAGACCAAATTTTCAGAAAAAGCGTCATTAATAATGCATTAAAATTGCTGACATATACTTCCTAGTAGGGTTTTCTCACCATTGCAATGCCTCATGAGTCCTATGTTCATGGTACCTGTCTTCCATGAGAAGAATGGGAAGATAGAGTGTGTGGAGCCATCGGCTGGTGTCCACCAAATTGTTTCTCAGGAGGGATATGTTGTTGATGGAGATGAGTTTTCTTCCTCTTCATTCTTGGGTTGCGCTAGAGTGACACTTTCTTTGGTTGCTAACATAGTCTGCTTAATTGTTATTTTTTTCACTGGTTTCCAGCTAAAGTTNTGTGTGGGGGGGGAGTGATAGAGGGACTAGGGGTGGGCACCGGGCACCCAGCCAGGGTAAACCCACCACACTGGCCCCTTAAGTTTTTACAATGGCTTCAAAGACTAAAGGTTCTCTCAGTTTTTCAGCTGGTTCTCTATTGTGGAGCTCTTTTTCCAGTGGGGCAGATGATAGTGGAAAACCATGCTCCTCCAGACTCTTCCTAGCACAACTGTTATGATTCCTTTTCTTGGGTGTGTCCCAGTGTTGTCTAAGTTCCCCTTAAGAGCCATTTCCTGCTTTATAGATGTGTTTAATGTCCTGGGACTAGGCCATACACAGCAGCTGTTTGGGTGCAACCTGGTCACAGTTTGGGGCTTGTCTGCCTCAATTGTTGACTATGGGCAGAAACTGACAACTTTTTCCATGCCAAATACACTTGGACTGTTGCATTTGGGCTACACTAATGTATACAATACAATGTGAGGTATTCGTTTATAATGATCATTTACTACTGCAGAGATTACATCTATATCAGTTATTTCACTAGTCCACCTAGAAGCTGTAGCAGGTGCTCAAGAGGAATTCTCTTGGTCAGTCATGGTTAGACCAGTATAAGCATCTAACTTAAGCCACTTAATACACAATTTGTCTGTTTAAAGTATCTGCTTTTGGGGCAAGACTCTTAATTATTCTGGGATCTGATGAGCAGTAATCATTATTTCTTCCCTAACAACTCAGTCTGACTCTGGTTGTGTATTTTTTCTTCTTCCCTTAGTGTTTGTCCACCTTCTGTTTTTACAGTAACCCAGGAAGTGATGGGTGATACAGGATTCATTCTGAACACTGGCAGCACCTCAGCACCAGAGGCATGTGGACTTTTAGCCTTATAGTTCTCTGTGGAGGGGTCACTATCTCGGTCAAACCATTAAACGCTATCTCCTAAGTTGTCATCATCACAAGAGAATGCTTTGGTAAGAGCTATGTCCATGCCTTGCTTTGCATATAATGTTGCTCTACAGCTTCCAAACCCCTCTAGAATTTTACTTTCTCAGTATTTTAACTCAGCAGGCTCCTATTTCAGCTTTTAATTTCTTGCCTTTGCTTTTTGAAGTCTGAATTTCCTGATCTAGCCTATGTGTCACTGACCACATTGCCCATGTTCTGTCTCACTTGATTTCTTCACAGGAAAGTTTTGGTGTAAACACTTTAATGTCTGCAAACTCTTTGGCAGTATGTGTGTTATGCCACTTGAGCTCTGCGTGCTTGAGGAACCCTGTTCCCCAATTCGTACAGTTCTTATAAAACGGAGATGGAGTATAAGCAAGATGCATGCCAGGACCACAGGAACATGTTAGCTGCATTACAGGTCTTCTGTGACCACTGGAAGCTGCCAACCACAGAAAGGCTTTCACAGAACAGCTGCTCACAGCCTTTATAAAACTCGGAGCCGTATTATGGTCCTTATATACAAAGTCAAGAAGTCATTGTTTGGCTAGGTAAAGTTGCAACAGTCTAACCAGAATATAATAAACAAATTATTAGTCCAATTACAATAATACTTCACAGACCAAATTTTCAGAAAAAGCGTCATTAATAATGCATTAAAATTGCTGACATATACTTCCTAGTAGGGTTTTCTCACCATTGCAATGCCTCATGAGTCCTATGTTCATGGTACCTGTCTTCCATGAGAAGAATGGGAAGATAGAGTGTGTGGAGCCATCGGCTGGTGTCCACCAAATTGTTTCTCAGGAGGGATATGTTGTTGATGGAGATGAGTTTTCTTCCTCTTCATTCTTGGGTTGCGCTAGAGTGACACTTTCTTTGGTTGCTAACATAGTCTGCTTAATTGTTATTTTTTTCACTGGTTTCCAGCTAAAGTTTGACTACCTTTGATTGTCTTAGTTAAAGACAGACAATAGCCTCTTTAGGCTCAGTCTATGGGGTTAGTACTTATTACTAAATAACATCATAGGTCAGCTACACCTTTACTGTTTGTGGTTTTCACAGAACTAACTGAAAATAAGTTATGCAATTGCTCCCTCGCTGCTAGTCAACTGCTGTCACAGCTAGAATAAACTGAAATCAGCTCAGGCCAAGACAAGTGCAGTCAAATCCTGCATGGGTGGATCAATGCCTGTCACTTTTCCTAGTAATGTAAAAATCATATTTACTGGGCTAGCTTCCTTCTCGTTCTTTTCCTTGTTCTCTTAGCCTTTCTGCAGAAGGGTGACTAGGCCTTTCCTATGGATGTAATCTGGATATTGTGTGGATGTCAATAGAAAGTGGTTAATTCAAACACTTGGAGAACTGTAATCTGAATGCTTGCTTTTCCTATTTCTACGTCATGTGCCTTAACCTCTTGAATGCCATTCAAGTTTTTCTGTGAAATGCAAATTCATCAGTATTTGTAAGTGTATTGTCAAATGACTGGTATAATTGCAAAGTGAAAAAATAGTCATATCAGGATATCCAGCCAAGCCTGAAGAGCTCAGCAGCCTCTTTGCTTTCACTGCTGTGGTAATTTTGCTGGAGCCCAGCAGGCACACAGATGTACAATGAAACATCCTGAATAAATGTGCTGTACCCAGAAGGAAATATTATGTTGCTTGTCAACAGAGAAGTTCATGTAGCTAACCAAATATTACTGTTAAGGTTGCAAAATAAACAAGCCAAGAATCAGATTAATGACAGGTTAACAACTCAGGATAGATTTTTCTCCTATTATAGACCTTTGTTCACATTATGTACGCAGCATTTCAAACAAAAATGCAACCAGTTCGACTGTACCTAGTAAACAGAAGAATATGAAACAGCTTTCCCACATATGTGCAGTAATTGAGATCCCTCTGACCTCTAGATATTTATGCTGAAACTACAAAGGCAGGCTAAGGAGTCCTGATTCTTTAAGACTATAGCACTGTGAGCTGCAGTTCCCTGTGAAACACTACATGCTTTTGCCCCAGCCATCAATATCTAGCTCTAGAAGCCATGCAGTCAGCCTTCTAGTTCACAGGAAACTGTTAGTCCATTAGCTTGCTAGGTTTTACATGGTGTTTTTGTAGGGAGCTAACCTTGTGTAGAAAACCAACCAAGATCCAGGCTTTACTGCTGAAACATCCCACGGGCCTAGTTCAGCCTCTCCTCCCTGTTCTGTGCCACCCCAGCTATACCCTGTAGTTCTGCTGATTTTGAGTCTCTGTGACTGAGAACTGGGCCAGTATCTCAAATCAGATGTGGTACGGTCATGTGTTATATTCCTCTTCTTCAAGGCATTTTGATCACCATTTATATTCTGGGATTTAAGCTGTTTCCTTCTGCTAGAAAAAAATATATTTACTTAAACTTTATACAGCATATTATGAAAAATATAAAAGGCAGACACTGGAATGGGCTGCCCAGGGAGGTGGTGGAGTCACCATCCCTGGAGGGGTTTAAAAAACGAGTAGATGTAGCACTTGAGGCTATGGTCTAGTGGTTAGGGAGATGTTGGGATGAAGGTTGGACTTGATGATCCTAGAGATCCTTTCCAACTGTAATGATTCTATGATTCTATGAATTGTATGGTCAAGAAAAATCATGTTTGGTTGTGTTTCTGCTTCCTGAGGAAAAGTGTAAAGAAGTTGCATACTTGTAGTAACAAAGAAATAATGCTAGGAAGTTTTGTGGAAAAAGTGCTCATTGTACTCTTGTTTGTTCCCTAAACTGGGCTGAAAAACACATAGTAAGTAAGGGCTGGAGAGCCCCAAAAGGACCTCCTGGCCTGGTGTTTGCCATATGCCTCTGTGCTTCTTTAAACTACCAGAGGAAAATAAATTATAGAATCATAAAACCATCAAATAAATCAGGAAAAAAAGGACCTTTGGAAGTTTCTAGTCCAACCTCCTGCTTATAGTAGGTCTAACTTCAAAACTAGACAATGTCATTCAGGGCAGCTCTCTTGTCCCAGTGGGTTTTAGCCAAGGACAGCAATCATGCAGCCTCTCTGGGCACCTGTTCCAGTGCTGCACCACTCTCATGAAGGAATATATTTTGCACATCTGAGAAGAGCCTGGTGCCAACTTCTCTTCAGCTTCCTCCCCATTAAACCGTGGATGGTGGCAAACTAGACCCGCTTCCCCTTAATTTTTCCTTCTTCAGGCTGTCTGTACCCTGATTCTGGCACCCTCTCACCACCTTACTGACTGTCTCCTGGATTTGCACCAGATTGTCAAGATGTCTCTTGAAATGGGATGCTGAAAAGGAGACATGGTACTCCAGTTGTGGCTTCATGACTATGTTGAACAAAGTAAAAGAAGCACTTGAT
>VYZX01019809.1:23629-87471 GCA_013401335.1 Brachypteracias leptosomus | reverse complement strand
TTTTTCCTCCAGTGCAGCTCTTCCTTATGCATTAGCTTTCCTTGTCATGCTGCTGATTCACTGCTCAGCATGTTTTGCTGCGTGGAATATGGCACTTGTTTTTGTCTTCTTCTATGTTCTGGTATTTGTTCTAGGCCTAATACTATTATGTGCTATATGTGTGTGTGTATATATATATATATATATACATATTTTTACACTTTTGTATTCCAAGAGATTTTTAAACACTAATAGCCTGTTTCCTGGTTTGCTGGTGCAGAACTATCTTGTCATGGTGAGATCTCAGTCAGATCTCACCTCAGTTCCGTATCTCTGCCCTAACGATTGCAGCACATACAGAGATACTTGCAGAGGGGGAAACAATCACCTGTCCTATCTTTGAATTTGTATTGTCAGCTGCTTCTATCTCTGTAGCTGGTGGAGAGAGAGGCAGTTCCAGGGTATTCCTTATCTCAGACAGAAAGTTATAGTGTAGTAAACCTCCCCCTGAACTGCTGAGCTGCTTTCACTGAACTGCTGGAGGCACTAATACAGTTACTCTAACTGAGGCTTAACTCAGACCACTAGACTTAGGTGAGATGCTCCCAGACATGAGCCTTTCTCACTACTGCAGTCTGAGAGAGGTTAGCATATATACCATTGATGTATATTGTGATTCAAAAATGCTATTACTGCTTATAGATATGTTTGTCCCTGTCATCTGCATATGTTAGGAATAATAAACTTAAATGTAGCTCAGTGACAAATCTAAAATATTGGTAAAGCTGTTTAATGAATACTAATTCCAATATCTTCTGGAAGAATTGTAAGTTGTGTGTGATCTAGCCACCTTTTGTCCATTCAATCCACACACTTTACAGATGATCAAGCTTTTACAACAGCAGAAAGAAAATTATTGCCAAAAAGCACTGTGACAGTAAACAAATATTTTAATGGCCAACTCTATATTGTGAGTGCATTTACAGATGGATCTTGGAATACGTGGGGTGAAAGAAGCTGATGTATCTGGATTAAGCCTTACAGTTTGTGAAGCAACAACCTGCAAATACACGATGCATCAATAATCAGCCTGGCCTACTGAAAAGGGTGCTGTGTTGAGGGACCAGAGGGCTGAGCAGTCATTCAGTTTCTGCTGAGTGAGCTTGGACAAGTCCTTTTACTTTTACCTTTCCAACTGCATCCTGGAAGTAGTGACATGCCCCTCTTTAATATGTGCTCTCAGACCCATGAGTTACAATACTACCCAAAAGATAACATTTTATTATACCTGAGAGTAAGACACAGGAACTCCACTAGACCTGAGGAAGACAAGCTATGTCTGTAGAGCAGACTAGAGCACATGGTGGAAGACCTAAACAGACTTCAACCTGTATGTCTATGCAGTGCAGTGCTGCACTGTGCTGTAGGGATGTATCCGGCCCACTGTATCTGTACTGAACCAGCCGCAGTGCTGTGGTCATACCGGGTTGATTTGCAACTGTACCAGCACCTCTGCTATGCCCCACCCTACCTCTGTAGTCCAAAGCACTAGATGCTGTTAGGTAAACATATGGTCTGCAGAGAGATGGACTACTTTTTCCTCACCAGTCGTTTTCCAAATCACAGACAGTGTTCCAGAGGACCAGAACATACCTTCTAACATCACCAAGATGCTACCACATCACCACACGTTACCTTATGGAAGTGGTCCCAGCAGCCTCACTGCTTTGATCCTTCAAAGGAAAACTAACCCAGTATGTGAGAGTGCAGGAAAGAAGAGAAGACAATACAGCAGTGTACTGGATTGGGTCTTCACTAACTCCTTCCTGACATGCCATCACCAAACTGCTCAGGAGATTGAGCATATTCTCCCACCCACATATTCACCCCACTGCTGCTTAGCATTGCAAAAATGCCTCCAAGAGAATATATGGCACTCAGAATAAATAATCTGCACAGCAACATCTTCAGGAATTCAGAAGTCCAAAAAGAATTGACATGCCCCCAAAAATTCCAAACCCCCACATAAGGAAGAAACCCATCTCGAAGGCTTCTAACCCTGTTTGCTTCTGACCTACTTGAAGTCCCACCTGCTGAACATGAAACTGCTGGCATGGAAATACTTAGCATGCAATCCACAGGTACTGCTGGTTCACTAAGATGTTTGTTTTGTTTTGTTTTCTTGGTAAATTCTGTGTCTGCTCTGTCTCAATGACATCTTTTTTGCTGCAGTGTAGGATAACAATGCACAGACTTTCATTTATGGCAAGAAGTGCCTTTGGTTGTAGCCCTAGTTCTAACCATGTCTTCTGGGTGCCACTCTTGCACCTCATTGTACGTACAGACTCTGCTGTGACACAGAGTTTAGAATCAAAACCCAAACTGGAGATTAACTCATGGGATTCACTCAGTTTAGCTTGGAAGTCTCTGTGTTGCAGCTCAGACTTTGGGAAGAGGAAAGGTCCATTTTGTTGTCAGAGCAGCAGTTCAGGTTTTTCAAAATGTGCACCACAAGGCAGCTGGAGCCCTGAGCTGAGCTGCTTGTTCTGTGGCAGAAGGTGCCGAATTCTACTCTGCAGCCCACATTGCTATTTTCTGTCTACTTTTGCCTTTGCACGCAATGAAGGACACACTGTCACACCCACAAAAAGGGTGTAATCTGCAGTTGTTATCACATTTGCTCTGTGCATGACTGAAACTGGTAACTGTGCTAACACCAGAACATTAGTAAGCAACGTTACTCAGGCAGGACAGTTAGAAGTGGAGAATCTATGTGTAATCAGGAGTATGTGTCAAGATGGGGAAGAATGTGAGCTCGCATTCATTTGCTTACCTCAACAGAGCCACTGAAGCTCCAGGCTGCCAAACACTAAATGATGTGCAGAGGAATCCTAGACAATAACCCCACCATTTTTTCTTTTGATATTTGGGCAACTTTCTTCCTCAGGTGTAGCAAACTGAAAAGACTGACATCTGAAAGTGAAAAGATGACAATGGGGGAATGACTAGGCTGAACCAGGCCCTGCTTCTGAAGCATTCATTCTGCAAAATCCACCAGTATGCAACAGTGTGTTGTCACAAGCAAAAGGTGTGTTCAGATTCTGGAGATATTTGTATGATACAGTCTAAACAAACCAGAAGAACTCCATTTAGTGGAATTTGCAAGAAATGCCAACGATTTATTTTCAGAAACATGGCACATAGTCAAAAAGGATTGCTTTATAAAATTTAACAGTAGCCCATTAGCTTATCTTCAGTATTCTGTTAGATAACATACAAGAAGAAAGTTATGGAGAAGCCAGAGGCAGTCTTTTCTCAAAGGGGTGCAGCAAAAGAACAAGAAGCAATGGGTGCAAGTTGCAGGCCAGAGACTGTGATCAGGCAGAAGGAAAAAAATTCTTCCTTCATAGAGTGGTATGGCACTGCAGCAGGTTTCCAGGGACCCCTGTCCATGGAGATTTCTAAAACCCGGCTGGAAAAAGTCCTGAGCAACCTGATCTAGCTGTGGAATCAGCCCTCCAGGGAGCAGAGGTTGGACTAGAAGTCTCCAGAGGTCCCTTTCTCCCCAGATGACTCCATGATCCTGTGAAGGAACACACTACTTAGCTCTCGTTGATCTTAGAGGAACTGTCATCCCCAGACACATGGGCAGGAAAGAGGGGACTTTCCATTGTCTTTATGAGCAATGGGTCATTTTGCTAACAAATATCTCTTAGTTCTATGACAGCCTTTTCCTACAACAGCCTGGATTTTCTCTTTTGAAAGTGTTATTGTCACTTTCAGTGGGTCAGGCTTAGCAGCCCACATCCAGGTATTCATAAATAAAGCTAGAATTTAAAATGAAAAAAAAAGAAAACAATGAAATTACAGGGCTAAAATTATTAACAATAAAGAAAATACTTAACAAGTGCAAACTCTGTAGCAATGCAATATCTCTTTTAAAAGTAAGAAAAAAAAAATATTTTTCCAGTAGAATAGAAAGAATTCAAGAAAAATGCCTTGCAAAGGCTTCTACTCACCTAATCCTTCTAGAAATTAAAATTCACCTTCCTTTTCACTATCAGTCCTAACAGTGAGCACAGCATGTAGACTTCAAATCCAAAATGAGAATTGCAACCACTTTTGGCTATTTTCTAAGTTTGCTCTGGAAAATAACGGCGTGCATTCATCATTTTTCTCAGGGAAGTGAGAATCTGCTAGGTTACAAAGGATGTAATTACTTGGTCTGCACTGCACACTTACTGAGATTGCTCTTATGTCTGAAAATGCATTTTTCAGAAGAGAGGAGAGGAGAGACATGTTCTCTTAAAATAGAAACACTGTATTTTTCCACTATCTCAAAAAGACCCATGCTTACACTGACTATATGTGATTACATCTTGATGATGATTTTGAATCATTTAGGAGGGAGTGATGTGAGAAAAGACTGCTTAGGTGTATATGCAGTGATGGAAAGAGAAACTGAGAGTTCAATCAACCTGTTGGGACTTCTAGATCTCCTTTATGGACTAAAGTTTAAAATAAACCAAATAAAGAAAATGAGTTTTGGTTTAGGGTTGGGTTTGTTGTTTTTTGGGGGGTTTTTGTGGGGTTTTTTTTCCATTTCAGAGCCTAAATATCCTGCTGTAAAGGATGGTGAGAAGTTCAGGGGAAGCAATGGAAACTGATTCAATCAGAGAACAAAAGTTTTGTTTTACGTTAGGACCAGCCATATGTCTGGTATGTAGGTTGCCATGAAACAAACCTTATCAGTATCCAGTTAACAGTATCCACGTCTGCATACTGATCACTTTGTGGCTGATGATAGAGCAACAATCATTTAGATAAGTTGCACATGAGTTGTACCTGAGCGGCACTTCTGAGTAATCTGTTCCATGACTATCAAAGGTTCATTTTTTTTCCCTAAACCTTTTTGTTTCTGCACTTAACACTGCTACCAACGTTAGAAGTAGGAAGGGAAAAGATCAGTAATATAAGATCACAAAACCAAACTTTTTTTCATTTTAATCTAGTGTGTTTTAAGTCAGATTGAATGTAAAAGAAAAGACAAATAGCCTATTTCACAGAATAGAAACATTTTCAATTGACTCGTGTAGATTTTTAGAGCCTATCTGTGTTGAACTCTAAAGGAATTTTCCAAGTGGGAATAAAGCACAAAACCAATTGCATAGCTCTTAGCAGGAAATGTCAGGTCTGCACACACACACGACTTTAGGTCTGTGTGTTCTGAAACATATTTTTAGATTTTAGCAGGGCTTAAAGTTTCAATTCCAATTTGTGAGGCTTTCAGTGGTTCTTTTTTTTTTCCAAAATAGAAGACAAAAACACTGTCATCAAAATAGCCTGCAGCAAACACATGGGTCATGAACAAGGAGTTAAAGGCAACTCAGGCTTTCTATCTGTGGAGTTGCTGGGTCAAGCATGGGATAGCTCAAGCAACTTCGGAACAGCAGCTCTGCTCCTAATAACTACTGTTACAGTAAAGTATTAAAACATTCTTTTAAAAGGCATTGATCATATTTCTTTTGAGTAAAATTTAATGTATCATCAATAGAATCTAAATTAATTTCTTAAGCCATTATAATACTTGGTGGATGGAGCAGGTTAGAATTTGGGTTATATTTTTATAGCTCTAACTGTGGTTGCAGTTACATTAGACCCAAAACATCTTATACTGGATATATATCTTATCTTCCTTTTAGGTGAATAGGCTATGCAAGATCATGCACACAAGCATAATACATCCACAGCACAGATCATCCTACTTTACCTATTCTTGTGAGAGCTTTTGTACCTGTGTAGGTCTATTTCTAAGTATTCCTTAGAAGCTTTGCTCTGCTTTGGCCAAAAAGATCTTTTTTTTATATTAATAAAAAGAATGTTTTTAAAATCTTCATTTTCTCTTGTATTCTGAAGGACAAGAGATCATGCAAGAAGAGACAGAATGGGGACTGAAAATAGGCTTTGAAGCTGTACTGAAAGAAGTAACTTCCTTCCTTTTAATCTGTTTCTCAGCCTTCCTCAGGGGCATAGCACGGCGTATGTGTACTTCTGGAGGCAGGCAAAGCTAATACAGGATGTGACCCACTGTAGTAAACCAGCTCCTTCCATAACTCAGAGGGACTCACTCATCAATGGCAGGTGATATCACATATGTGGATGTGACAATGCTACCAAGGGAAAGACCACATGTTCCTTCTCAGACATCAGCTCCAGGTAAAACATTTAATCAGCTCATGGGCATACACTGTTTTCTCTCATATGCTCTCTCTTTAATATTAAAAATTGTCACTGGATAATACTAGAAGAATGCTATAAAACTCTGCATGCAGAAGTCATAGGAAGGGGGGAAAGTTGCGAGTGGTGGAAGGGATCCTCACAAGGTACAAATCAGCAAAGCTACTCCTAAGTCAGTACCTTTCGAGAGTGGTGTCTCGGTTCTGGTCCCTTGTTTTAAGTAATTGAATGAGAAACAAAAATTGTTCATTTTTGAATAATGAGCATAATCCTTTTTTTATATGAACAATATGTTCTAAAACCTGTTAGAATATGTTCCACAAAACTACTATCTATTCCAAAAATCAGATCGATGCATTTTACGATGTCTTTGTGGAAAAAGGGTAGTAGATTGCCTAGTAAGCTGGAAAACTAGTGGCAGTTGAAATTGCAGTCACTACCACTGAAGGAAGTACTGAATGACTGTTAAAACCCTCCTGCTCTTCCTCTTTAATTTTCCAGTAGTGATTTTCCCATAACCTCATCATCAATCTGTGATCACTTCATATATTTGTAACAAAAGACAAAGGATTAGGTCAATATTCAGGGTAAGGAGATGAATTAAATAAATTTTTTTAAGAAATAAGATTTCCACTACATGGGAAAAATGTAATTCATTCATGAAAGCATTTTGTCAAAATTCTGGATCACTAATATGAATGACAACTTCTCACTATGAGCAAATAGGAAATGCTTGTGGTTGGAGTAAAATGATATTTTCGTGCTTTCAGGGTTCGTTAGTAATCAATGTATTCAATTACTTATGGAAACAATATTGTGTAATGAGCATTTTTAGAAGATGCTCTACTTGCAATGTAGATTAGCAGTGATGATGGTGGTCTGAATGCATGTACTTAAAGGATGAAAAAACCCGTATGTTTTTATAAGATCTGTGTCTAAAACATAAAAATTAGCTCACTTTTTTATATATCTAACAGATATATAAACAGATTGTGTGTTCATGCATCATGAATGTTGTTTGTACTACTGTAACCTGTACTACACAAAGTGCAGAGGGTTTGCATAAAATTTTACCCAGTTTCTAGGGTGATATAATTCATTTGCAAAGCGAGACAGACATAAAATCTTGATTTCTAGACATCTAAAAATGTCTCTTGATCATGCTGTCTAAAGGAAAAAGCTTGAAATCGAACAGGGCCAAACTTTAACTTCCGATGAAAGTTCTCAGTAACATCTAAATGGTTCTTATTAAACCTTTGTCTTATGAGTGTAGAACATGCTAGAAATATCTCCCTGATGACAATTATTTATCTGTCTTCATCTTTAACATATACTAGCATGGGTTTTATTGCTATTAAAATAGACAAAAACTTGAGCCATATTATCATGCTTTAAAAATTCAAATGAACAATTTCAGTTGCTTGTTACTTTCTTGAAGTTTTAATGCTTTGACGAGAATTCACACACACTGATCCAGCTGGTCAGTGTTCTTTTATTACAAGAAATTCTTCAAAAAAAGAAATCTCACTTTTACCATAGGAAGAATGAGAAGAAATGCATTTTTTCCACAGAATTACTCCTGTAATTTAAAAAAACTTGGTAGGAAATTTAAGAAAAAACCCTGAAATGTGCCAGTCATGTCAAGCAATGCTCACAAAACAGACTTAAGCTCAGCATAAATTTAGCAATGGTTTGTGTTAAGGTTCCTCACTGCATAGTGGACCCTTGCTGAGATGCCCTGCATTTGCTTACATCAAAGAGAGGAGAGTCTGGAATCCTAGCATGGTGAGCTAGGAACTGCACAAAGTAGCTGAGAGGGTAGAGCAACAACACAAGGTGTTGCTCAGTCAGCCATTTCTGAGAGTTAGATCACAGAATCACTGAATCATTTAGGTTGGAAAAGACCTCTAAGATCATCAAGTCTAACACCCATCCCAACATCTCCCTGACCACTAGACCATGTCCTTCCCTGCAAGCTAGAAGGAGCTTTCTCCTACATAGGTTCAGCTCAAGGATGCATGGACAGGACAACTTCCACATACTAAACACACCTAGAGCATGTCCCACTCTACAAGAAGAGGTTTCAATGCTTCTTCCAGTTTGGAGCAGGAGTTCAAAGCTGATTCTTAATGTGAAGGTCTCAGTTCCAAGGTGACAAGTCTCTGTGGCAAGCATGACAAGCTCTCCCTTTGGCACTATCCTGACTCTGTGACACATTGAAATGGCCACTGGAGGATGGCTATTACCCACATCCCTCCCTTTGCCAGATTTTATGCCAGTCTTGCTCTTGGCCAGGGATGTCTGACTAGCTTGCAGAAAAAGAAGCAGCTTCATGAGGGAAAAAGCACTGCATGGTTAAAACTCTCACCATGGGGGAGGAAGAGAAGGGTTTAATCACCACTGCAAATTCAGTGGATTCATAGACTTTAGGCAAGACTTCAAATCACTAGACCATGGGAAAGTGGAACATGCCCAGCTTCTCCTGGCTGCATTTTGTGCAAGTTTCAGACCATTAGTTGCAATTTACTGGTGTAGATACTAAAAAACATGAGGGTGGGGGGGAGGGGGTATAGCTAATTTGCCCAGGTAAAGTATAGCTGGTGCCAAGATGTGTTGTACATGGAAAGTAAATGTGCAAGGAGCTGAACTTTTGCCGAGGTTTAAGAGTAGTTGAGTTTTAAATATGTGAAATTTCGATTTGAGAATGAAAGTCCATTTATAGATCCAGTGGCCACATCTTGTTTTTTAGCTTTTCCTTATTCATGAGAAAGGAATTTGGTTTGGTCAAATTATGCAGCTTCTTGGAGTCTCAAGGTCTTATCTCAAGGTCTATTCAATGTATTTTATGAAGATATAGAAAAAGATATAAAAATCACTTATTGCACAGTTGCAAAGAATGTATAAGTTTGCAGTTTAATGATAAGGAAAGCTCACTCATGGAAAACTATTGGGATAAACTTGATAGACTGGACAAACTGTATTAAATAATGTTTAGTCATTCAGTCAGGTACTCTGAATTACAAGGACAAGGTGATTCCTGGATGCTCTAGCAGAGCATGTTGAGGAGTTAGTAGGTGGTTTTATCCATCCACATGCTTTGGTGGGCTAGCAGGTGCATACGCTTCAAAGCAGATGTTCAAAAGTAGAAGAGTGTTCCAAAAATACAAGCAAGGATAAATACAGCCTGAAAACCCATTTTCTAATGAAAGGCTCAGACAGTTTTCACTTCCTGCTTTACTCAAGAATACTTTGACAGTAACCTGATTGTGGTTCATAAATGGTTGCATACAAGACCTTTCCTCTAGCAGAAAAATGAGCCAAAAATCAAGAATAGCTCAACTCTGTCATCAAATCAACCTACAAGCAGCTGTAGGCTGCTATTAGTTCTCCCGTTAGCTTCTTGTTGCCCTTCCTCATCCCCTCCAGGCCCTGACCAGGTCCACTGTGTGCTGGACCCTCTCCAGCTTCCCCTAATCCCC
Organism: Brachypteracias leptosomus; assembly: GCA_013401335.1. Classification (NCBI taxonomy): domain Eukaryota; kingdom Metazoa; phylum Chordata; class Aves; order Coraciiformes; family Brachypteraciidae; genus Brachypteracias; species Brachypteracias leptosomus. Next base: position 77,776 of record VYZX01019809.1, on the reverse strand, counting down.
CCTGAAGAGGGTGGACCACATCTGGGAATGATGTTCCAGGTGTGGCCACAGCAGCAGCAAGTGGAGCAGCACAGGAAGTTCTCCTGCTCTGCAGACCTGGGCTTTGCTAACACAGCCCCACTGGCACCTTGCTTGATCTGTGATGTTGAGGGTGCACCTCAGGCTCATGCTCAACCTGGTATGCAGTTGATGGCTGTAAAGCCCTACTCTCTGGAGTCAATGACCTGCCAGAAGCATTCCCTATCTGCACATTCACCAAGTAGAAGCTTCCAGTAAATAAAGATGTCTTCCTGCATTTGACAATTTGTATATAGAAATGAAGTGAAATCTCAGTTTTAGTAAGTGACAGAGATCTCCACCTAGTACCAGGGCTCCCTGTTGCTAAACTAGGTAAGGGTGTGTAAGCATCCGGCAAAATGAAGGTTACATGGTATTTTAAAACCACTTGCTGACTTCTGAGGACTTCACATTCAAATGATCATGTACCAACACACACTGTAATAGAAGCAATCCTTTTTTTTTAGTATTCAGCTTCCACACATAATATTTTTTTTTCAAACAGGATGGAAGATATTATTTAACAGAATGGATCTTTATTTGAGAGAAAATACCTAAAAGTAGTAGCAGATTTTCTAAAGTATGTATTTTAGAAGAAGTGCCTCCATTTATAAGGCCAGTGCATTTAAAAGTTTAAGAATTCTGACTCTTGTTCTTTGAAAAATATTTACATTCTAAGAAGAAAATAATTGATGAGCATTTGTTTTTGGAAACAGTTACTTATCTATACAGTTAAATATAATTTACCAATTTTCTGTAGTTCATTGAATTAATTGTAATAAAACAAACAGCAAAGTGTATTAGGTCAGGCTCTCCAAAGCATAGAACATGTTACCTTTATGAATAAACCTTATTTGCCAATTAGGCTCTCAGTATTTTTCTTACTGTAAAACCTCTCCACACTTCAGCAATTCTCATATCAAATGCTACCTCATTTTAGCCTGATGAGATTCTCTTCTTATGCCAAGTTCTTCCCAGATCAGTGAGATTTTATACAAAACAAATTGCTTACTTCTTTTTAAAAGCCCCAGGTATCCCAAATTAAGGGTGTAGCACAGAATCTTATTCTTGATTCAGATTGATAAAATCTCACTATTTATGGAAAGATCAGCCTACCAAAGGTCTAAATATCTTCCATAAAACTAGCCAATAGCTCTACAAAATACACAGCTAAAACAAAATTGAAAATGCATTCAGAAAGAATCCATGTGCATCTAACTCACACCATGCTATTTTAATGGCTTTTTCATTTTGTTTTGGAAATGTACATCTGGAAAGGGATGTCTTCAACCATCATGTACATTCCTCAGGCATCATGTAATATCTTGGCATAAACATTCATAAATCAGGAATGCCCCCAAGAATCACCTTGGTGCAGAAGCATTTCTCTGAGTGGCAGTTTTCCCTCTGGGATCTCCTTGCTCCACAAAACAGTCAAGGTTTTGATGCCCCTTAAGCCCCTATGATACCTCCTGACATGACTTAGCAACATATGGGATGTTTGCTACAGATAGTACCCAGGTCTTACCCATTCTTCAGTCTGTCTGTCTGCTTCCTTGTCCAGTCACACAGGACCCAAGTAGTTCAAGCAAAGGTTATGGAGGAGGCTTTTAGTTACTTCTTGACAGCAGCAGGAAATACTAAGTCATCATCTTGCCTGTTGTTTCTTAAAAAAAAAAAAAGCTGAACTAGCAGCTCTGGAAACCCATGTCCCTTTTTATACAGACTCAGTCTTCTATGTAATGCTTTATTGTTTCTCCATTTAGTTGGCTTGCAGAACCGCAAATGTCAGCATTTCCCTGCTCCTTACAGGAAACGTCACATACGCTGAGCTGCGCGTGAAGCCAAAACCCAAAGGGAGCAGCAGATCACAGACTTCTGCTTCTGGTACTGTGCTAGTTTGTTTGGTTCTTGGTTACTAATTAGACTTTCCTATTGCCCAGCAGTAAAACCTGTTATCAAGAATCTTTATGTACAATCTCGCAATAAAGAACTGATTTATCATTTCATACCTTTTTTTCTTTTTTTGCTGTGTTCTCAGAGTATATACATCCCTTGAAAAAATAATATTGAGAGAGATTTTAAAAATAATTTTTAAAAATGCCTTTGTGCTCTGCATTTAAAATTTAGCAAAGGAAAATAATATTCCATATTTTTTTTAGGAACCCTCTTTTAAGTGTCTCTGCAGGAACAGTCATGGGGATACATTTGGCTTTGGAAGTAGCATAATAACCAGATCTCTATATGCAGTTCGTGCACTGATGATTGCCACACTCTCTGTACTGAAGTACATTTGCCAAACAAGGTTAGGCCCACAGAACGATGTGAGCAGAAAGGGAATGTTACAAAACTCATCTCAGGCAGCCAGAGAATGGGGCCGTTGCTCATCTCACACAGGCAAGGTTGGGAAAACAGCAGTTATGAAAGTGCAACCCTGTGGCTTGTGGAAATGGCACCTTGACCCCAAATTTCCTCGGGTCTTTCCTCTTCCTGACTGTTTCACTCTCACAAGCTGATTGATGAAAGCCAAACAGCTAGAGACACGGTTGATCAGATGCACTTCACTGTGCTATGGTGTCAGTATAGGATTTTTTGCCTTTTCTATGCATTTCAGCCACGACAAGCACATTACAGAGGAGAGCATGGCCAGAGAGGAAGAACATACCATAGATCATCCCTGATACTTTTTCCCTGAATTGCTCTGCAGGGTCTTGCAGGGTGTACGTGGGTTGGTGGGAGCAGGCAATGCTTGAAAAAATTAACTCAAAGGAGAAAGAGAGAATTCTTAATGGAACGACTAATTGAAACCCGCTTGCTCTATCTAACAAAATGATCTTTCAATTTCACTTTCATGTATGGAAAAAGGATGCAACTTTTTAATAAGTAAAATGCCCCCACATACTTCAAAGAGCAGACTGATTTTAGCAGATGGCTTCTCTGTTGTTTCCATGTAAGAAACTAGCAAACATAAAGACAGTGTTAATTTTAACAGTGCAAAGACCTTAAACCACTCTTCCTCCTACCTCACCCCAGGCTGCCGACACAGGCGCTCAGCCTGGTTCTACGTGGCACTGGTCCTGGGAGTCCTTGTGCTCATCCTGCTAGGCATCACAGCCGTACTAGCCAAGCAATGTGAGTAGACCCTACCATCCCCTTTATCTCTTCATTGCAGACATAGTTAAACCTCAGAAGTAGAGTGATGCCAAAAGAAAAATTCCCTTAATGGTCTCATTAAAGGCGTCAAGTTATACACAAATGCAGGAAAATGAACATAATGTTCCAAAGGGAACATTTGCTGCCTATCACTTAACATATATAGTGCAGATGAAGGGGAGTTGCTGCAGTCTACCTTGTCATCAGTGATGCTGAAAGGCTATAGAAGCAGATTTCAGATCATTATGACAATCAAAACATTTGGCCTTCCTGACTTGCAAGTTAAACGCTGCATCCGTGATGCTACTTTGAGACCATTTTATGTAATTACTTTATGCGCTTGAACAAATAAAATAAAAATCAGAATTGAGACCATTTCATTTAATCAGACTTCTCTGGTACTAGTGATACCATAAGCCACAGTATGCTCCAGTTACACAAGAACTATCCCAGAGATATAATTTCCTAACAGAAAACAGTATGGGAAAAACTTCATTAAAAACATGTACCTTTCAACACTCTTTAAAATCTTACCAAAATATTGGGTATTCTTTATATATCCCACTATCAAAAATTACAAACTCATTTTCTTTTGCTGTACTCTACATAATATTGATCAGTGGCACCCTTTTCTAGGTAGCTATACTCAACGAATATGCTCATAACTGTGTATACCCCCTCAATGTACACCCCCCCCCCNNNCCCCCCCCCCCCCCCCGCCCCTTACCCTGACAGTATAACACTGGATACAAAACCTACATTTCCTTGCCCCTGTTGTTAAACATAATCATTGCTGCTTTTTTTGTTGTTGTTTTTGTGTGTTTTGTTGTTGTTGTTGTTGTTCAAGGTTTGAAGGGCAGAGCAGGAAAATCAGAACGTTTGTCCCAATATGGTCTAAACAGCACTGGCAGTCACATTTCCTCTGAGAAGACTGTCTCGGCGGTGCTCCTGAAATGGCTTATGGAGGAACTGTGTGAAGATGGACAGGATGAGAAAAGTTAGTCCCTTCCAGCATAGAGGATGTGTTGTGTGCACACTTCTCTTGTCTCTCTTCCCATTTCTATGACACCTTGCAGTTTATGGGAAATTACTGATACTATCTAAGGACCATGGTGTTCCTTCATAGAAATGATGACAGGATCTAAACTATCATTTCAATAATAGTTTTGCTCCTTTTTTCATATAAATACTTTCTGATACTTTCTTTATATTTTTTTTTTCTGCCAGGAGCTACTTTCAGAAATGCCATATTTCATAGATTCTCCCCTTGTCCTGGAGAACGCTTTCCAGACAATAACTATTCGCAAAAAGTGGGAGGGAATTCAGATTTCCTATCCTATTTGCAAGGATCAGGCAGGGGAAGACCTTCCTGGTCTTTTTATTGTGGATCTATTATTTGTTGGCAAATACTATTCCTTTTCTAAGGACTGATTGTAATGATGTTTCTTTGAAACATTAAAGGAAGCCAAGACAGAAAATGTGAGGGAGACATTCCTCCCACAGGCTCTGTGTGATATGGGAAGTAGACCTGGGAATAGCAGTGTTCCCCTTATTTAACACAGTTCCTCCTCCAGCTCCATGGACATATTTAGTACATCATCTAAGTGCCTGTGCTTTCCAGTGACATCACGTGTCAAATCCAAACACTCCACATCACATCACATTGCATGGTGTCTACTCACAAGGGCTACCTGTGGGAGGATGAAAAGTATCTTTGCAGTCCTCTGGGTCCTCTTGGTGCTCTCCACCAGGAGGGTGCACTGGGAGGTGGCGAGCCCAATGATGTGCAGTGGGAGTGCAGAAGTGTATAGCACCATGACAAGGCAGTAGGAAACTGAGAAGGAGCACTGGAGCCTTCAAACCTCTCTCCAAGCCCAGCAAACACATGCTTGGAAGTGAGGCCAGACTGGCCACTTTTGGACCAGCCGGTCAGGCACATGAACATAAAATGCTACAAGGCAACTGGAACAAGTCACAGTATGAACTAATGGTTCCCCTCCCCTCCACCCACAGGAACAACATGTGAGCTGTGTCCTCCCGGGTGGCAACTACACAGGGGAAAATGTTACTACTTCTCCGAGGAGGCTGTAAGCTGGGGTGACAGCCAGAGATACTGTCTGGCCAGGAGATCCCAGCTTCTTGTTATTGAAGATGAAATTGAGATGGTGAGTCTTGCAGCAGACCTAAAATTGTGTGACAGGTAACTGTCTTAGTCAAACAATTCCTCAAGTAAACACGGTCGGATGTAGGCAAGCAAGACCCCATCAAGTGCAGGTCATCTGACTCCCCATGGACAGAAGCTTGTATTGAGTGTGTCAAAAGAGTAGAGCTGAAGAAGAGAAACACAAAAGATGCAAGAGTAGTTTTGACTGGGAGAAGGAAGTGCTGGGGACTTCCCATCATTGGGCTCTGGGAAGGGAAGTCTAATTCAACCACTAAATGGTTCCTTTGGGAAAATGAATAGCAAGGTATCACTGAATGGCTCTTCTGAGAAACTCATTGTTCCTTGAGGAGCAGGTTTTTCACCTTAAAGACCAGGCTTTGCAAACTGGCTCATTAGGGTGAGAAGCATCACTGAGGTTTTTTTGACAGCTGCCAGGAATCATAGAATCATAGAATTATCAGGGTTGGAAGGGACCTTAAAGATCATCTAGTTCCAACCCCCCTGCCATATGCAGGGACACCTCTCACTAGATCAGGTTGCTCAGAGCCCCATCCAGCCTGGCCTTAAAAATTTCCAGGGATGGGGCTTCTACCACCTCTCTGGGCAACCTGTTCCAGTGTCTCACCACCCTTATGGTGAAGAACTTCTTCCTAACGTCTAATCTGAATCTACCCACCTCTAGTTTTGATCCATTCCCCCTAGTCCTACCAGTACCCAACATCCTAAAAAGTCCCTCGCCAGCTTTCTTGTAGACCCCCTTAGGGTACTGGAAGGCCACAATAAGGTCCCCTCTGAGCCTTCTCTTCTCCAGACTGAATAAGGAAGCTAGTCAGCCTAAGCACCGGCCTGAATCAAAACTGTGTGACTGGCCACATGTATATGGGCTGTTGTAATGGGTTGCTTTGCCATGGCTGGATCCCTGCCCTTGCTCTCCATGTGAGGGACTACATGAAAAGCTGTACACAAGACAGGACAGTGACCTGACCACAGCAGAAAAGCTCTGCTGTAAGGTAACATGATTCTAATTGTTCCACAGGAATTCATAGACAAAAAAGAGAAAGATACCAAGTATATATGGATTGGGTTGAACAGTCAAGACATGAAGAAACAATGGAGTTCAGCTGAAGATACCAGAATAAAAGAAAACAGGTGATGATTTGTATGGGAAGGGTGTCTTCAGCAATAGCAAAAGTATGGTACTCTGCATGGAAATACAACTCTGAATCCAAGCTAATTTCCCAAAGCATAGACCTAATCCTGCAGCCTCAAGCACCTATTCAGGTCTATTTTATGGCTAGTTCTAGATTAAGTGGTTTCTGCTGGGCACCTTTGGAAACAGATCTGTTCTGCCTAACCAACCACAGTCACAATTCATGTACATACTAATGCAGAGGGACATTAATAAACACTTCTCCCACTGAAATCACTGTCAACAAACTCTCTGACTTTAACAGACCGTGTGCTGACCTCCTTCACTGAATGTGATGCCTATCACATAATGTGGGTACTGGGAACTGTGCAACTGAAGGGTCCTTCCCCTCCCTCTTAGCATTACAATTCAGCATCGTGGCTGCATGTGGAGATTTTCTGATCTTTCTTACACTAATGTTCCTGAGCATCCATCCATTGGCAGCCAGCAGTCTCTGCTGTGGGTGCCCATCCCACCTACACCTGGTTGTTGAGGCACTGTGCCTTGGTGGGTTACCCAAAACCCACACTCAGGATATTATCAATATTTTTATCCAATACTGAATTTAAAGCTGACAACTCATTTCATTCCTTTTGTTCTCTCACCAGGATGCCTGAAAATAGAATTGATACTGACAAGAACTGTGCTGTTTACAGAAGAAAAAATACAATCCAAGAAGATAACTGCCAAACTTTAAAGAAGTGGATCTGTAAGAGGAATGCAACTTTGTTGGTGCTCTGAGCCAGATTGCCAGGCAACAGGGAGAGCTTTTTGTCAGAAGACCCATCCTACTGGTAAAAATGATGTGTGATGAAAATAATTTTAGACACTTGCACAGAAACTTGCATTTTGCTGTTCTGTGCTCCTTAAGACCTTGTCTGTGCAGATGGGAACTCAGAAGTTACCAGATGTTCGTGTGAAGGTCATGCAACGGGACTGCAAGTCAGCACATGTGGATTTAGGGATGCTGAGGCTTCCCACAGACGGACATTGGCAGCAGCTGCCTGTAGGAAAGGGCAGGGGAGAAGAGGTACTCATGTGAGGATGACGACTGTGCACATCAGCTGCGTGATGTGCAGGAAAGATGCCATCTGCAGGGGCTGAAGGGTGCTTTGGGAGCCCACTGCTGTCACACATAACCCTCAGGCACTCGCTGCTGAGCTGAGGAACTTTTCATTTGAGTTTCAATATTTTATTTTTTTCTTATTTGTGGGAAAAAACTTTGTGGGTTTTTTCCTTGCAGTCTAATTGTGACTTACAGAAGCCACTTGAGGGCTGGGAAAAATGCATTTATTATTGTCTTACTCAGAGCTGATCTGCACAGCCACTGGGTATACAGATACCAGACCAAGCATGAAGTGACAAGTAACACTTGTGGTTAATAAGCTGATGGCTCGTATCTTCTTCTGATGTTGAACCTTGGGATCTGAAAGAAAGCTCTTAACTCAGAAAGGGACTTGGACTGTAAGGCAACATGGCAGTGCAAGGAAATGAAGATGATAGCCTGCCCTTCCACCTATGTTTTGTCCCTTTACATTGCAAATTCTTTAACGTGGAACCATAGTCACAGCCTGGAAGGTATTGAATGAGGTACTGAAGCTAAGAGCTGGGGAAATTAATGCCTGTGGGTGCACTCAGTAAACACATTACTTGGGTGTTCAAGTGTCATGGATATATGCTATTTCTGGATCTAGAATACAAAAATGCTAAGTGCAGTCTGACTTGGTGCCTTGATTAGATTCATAAATTTAAAAACAAACAAACAAACGTCATTAATTGATTTTGAAGAAATCAGATATGTGTCATTTGTTTCAGCTTTTAAAAACACCTTAGTCTAAGAAAGGTAGTAACTCCTCCAGATCTGTAGCTAGCACGTGTCTTTGAAATCAGTGACCAAATGCAAGGCAAATGTTTGCACCATTGTTGACATACTTCCACTGACTTGTGTTGCAACAGTGTGTAAAGCAAATGATGTGTAAACAGGGAAATTAAAAAAATAATATAGGGGACAGTGGAAGTGAAAGTGTATCAGTAATATTTTCCTCCTGTTTGCAAATCGTGTAGCTCCTCCTGGGTATTGCCAGGGCCTTGCCAGGGCCTTGAGTGCTGGAATAAGTCTTAAGAGTCCTCAGTATCCTCTCCTCCTGAGACTCTCTGGGTCTTCAACTTCTGCCTGAGCTCTGTTGAAGACATACCTGCCTCAGCCCTGTCCCATCTCATGGATGGGACATCTGAGTCCTACCAACATGACAGATTGACAATTCAACTGGTAGCTGAACCAACTTTTTATCTGAAGAAAGTATGAAACACTTCTGATGCGAAAGCTAATATTCAGAAAGCTCAAAAGTTAGTCCCCTTTCTAACTATGAATCTCTAGTCTCATATTCTCAGACTGCAGGGCAAAGCAGCTGAGGCACTCTCACACTTACACACTGCTGTCTTGCACAGGTGTAAAATCCCCTTCTCCAAGCTTATAGACAGGGTTATGTAAGTAAATTTTCATTTTATCCACAATTCGATTTCCTGCAGGATCTCTTCAAATGCCCCTGAATTAACTCTATCATGTTGTGCTTTTTACAGTAAGAAGCTGAATTCTTACCTCATTTCATATAATTATGCAATAATTTATAGCAGAAGGGACCTCAAGGCCCTTTCAGGACCAGCCAGGAGGAGATTCAAAGTTCCCAGAGTTTTACTATAATTTTATGTACTTTTATGCTAACTCTGTGGGAATAGCTGTGTTTGGAGAAAAAAAATGCAAACCAAAACCTAACATTAAAATCTAAGGTATTACTCTAACAAAAAACGCACAGCCTGGAATTAAGGTCCTTATTAGCAATGAGAGAGAAACAAGCCCAATGTGGCTTTTGAAATGTAGAGCCTTTAGCTCATCTTTGCTATGATACACGTAATTAAAGGCAGCTGCAGTTCCCCAGGTATGTTGTCTCATGCCTGCATTAGATGTCTAGTGCCTATACAGAGGGCTGTGTTAATGTCTAGCAACTTGTGATGAGTGGCCAATAGATATGCTTGCACATGAGCTCTTGGTGTAAAGTACCACAGCTTTAGCACGCGCATGCCTGTAGCTGTGGAACAAAACGCTCATGAATAATATGGTAACACCAACAAACTGACACCCCTCCATCTGTGGGCACTAATGGGTAACACCTCACTTAGTTATGGACTGACAGAGATGGCAGAAAGGTAGTAGATGTGTATAAGTGAGAGATGAAAAGGTGTAGAGATCTTCAGTGGAAAGAGACACCACGCACGTGATACAGCCTGCTGTGTTCCACAGGCACAGCACTTCAGACGACTCTTCAGAAGGACTTTGGGGCCACAGATTAAAAAGTGAACCGTAACTTCAGTGGGGCTGACTTCCTTTCAAATAAAAAACCAACACAGATCTACCCTACAGAATGCAGCATCAGCAGCTAAACTCATTTGAAAAACTGCTGTTATTCTCTCGTTAAAAAAAACAACAATAACAAAAAATTCCCCCAAACTCAGTGCAGCACAAGTGTGGGGAAGTGGATTGGTTTTTCTATATTTGACAGAGAAGCAAAGGCAAGGAAAGAGTCTGAAGTGAATAAGATCTATATCTAGAATATGTAGATCTATATACCTGTATTATATGTGTTTTATAGATATAGATATATCCTTCATTGAGAAAATCTGTGTTCAGGGTACTTAAAGCATAACCTTCTCCATGCATTGGAGATGGCTGCTGAATTGCTGGTTTTATAGTAGGTGTTTCTCAAACCATGCTGAATGTAACAAGAAAAACTTAAACTGCTGAGCTGGCTTCTCTCAAATTGGTTGTGGTATTTAACAATATTCATGAAACATCTAGTATTTGAGCATTCTCACTATTACTGATGCAATTAAACACATTTTTGCACAGCCTTACTGAAGCTCTTACCTACATTTTAAGCAGTCACTAAATCTTGAGTAATACCATCAATTAAAAAAAAAATTAAAATAGCCATTGAAGTAAAGTAAATAGAGTCCACAGCTTAATCCTTTATTTCTTTGCATGACAGATTTTGGATATTAAAGAAGATGCTAATTGCACCCCTTAAGAGTCAGATTGCAAAAGAGATTTCTTTACAACCTACTGTGCTCAGTTTCTCCAAAACCTCCTTTAAGAACCAAAATTTCTCATTTTTGGATACTACCCACAGATGACACTGATGGAAAAAAAAACGTAAGAGTGACGTTATTTTGTAGTTAAAGGGAACACTCAGGTCCATCAGCTCATTAAGAAAAGCTAAGACACAACAGGGTACATGAATACTCCTTATCCATTATAATTTCTACCAGATCTGTGAAATGTACCTCTAGTATGCCCCTAATGCAAATACTTGGAAAAATTTGCAAGAGTGAGCCGCAGAAAATTTCACCTTTCCCTCCATGTTCTCCCTTACTGTTCTATGTGTGTTTCACTATGTGCATTTCAGCATTTCCACAGAAGTACTTCAGCATTTCAGTTTGATGATTTTGTTAAAAGTCTGACACATTTTGAAGCATGAAAATGTGTTAGAAGTGTTAGAAAGTGAAATGCATTCTTTTTTGGGTCAAATGTTTTGTATTATGTCAACCGCAACATTATGATTAAAGACTTTTTCATATTCAAAACCTGAAAATTTTATTTTGTTTCTGTCTGGCGGATTTTTTTTCTTCCTCAAATGGTGCCTGAGCTGAAAAGTACTTTTAATGGCACAATATTAAGACACAAACCACTGTAATTCAGAGGCTCTGTAAAGGTATTTATTGAGTATCTTTTTAGGACTATTGCACATACCATATCCTTCAGAGCTAGTTAATTTAAAAACATTGCAGAATAACCCCCCTCAACTAGTTACATATAAATTAACATATAGATTATTAGGCTATTCATACTGTAGAGTTCCATTACTGTGCCTATAAAGAATACAAGCAATTAAAAAGTGTAGTTCAGAAAAATTAGTGATCATATATAAATAAACATCTTAAAGTCACAAATTGTTAACAATATGCATAGTGCATGGTCCTGTTACAGAAAAGTCCCATTGTCCCTGAAAATAATGAAGGTATAAACAAGATGCTGAACAAAACTAGACAAAAATTAAATTTGCATAAAAACACAGTGAAGGCAAAAATAATTACAAATAAGACAAACAACCTCAACGAACCAACAACACTCCAAATCTATAATCTGTCAAACATGGTGCAATTTTAACATTCTTAAAAAATGAGAAGACGCAAATATCTTCCCTGAAACTACAGTGCACTCTAGCGGCTACTCCAAATATGGCTCCACTTCCTCCAAGATCTTACCACTTTCTACAACTACCTGAAAAGAGGTTGTAGCAAGGTGGGTGTCTCTCTCTTCTCTCAGACAACAAGTGATAGGGCATGAGGAAACGACCCTGAGTTATGCCACGGGAGGTTTAGATTGGATATTAAGAAAAATTTATTCACTGAAAGGGTTGCAAAGCATTGGAACAGGCTGCTCAGGCAAGTGGTGGAGTTACCATCCCTGGAGGTATTTAGAAGACATGAAGATGTAGCACTTAAGGACACAGTTTAGTGGTGGACTTGGCTGTCCTAGAATAACAGTTGGACTTGATGATCTTAAATGTTTTTCAACCTAAATGATCCTATGTTTCTATGACAGAGTTTAGTGGGATTGTGTCCTAACTGTTCAGACTCATTGCAATTCAACAACACTGGGTATTGCTGCTGAAAATGATATGCACACAGAAGTAAACACTGATTGTCCACCCAGAAATGTACCACTTGCTCAGAAGCCTCACTCTCCAACAGGCACATGTCATCAGGAAACCACAGAAAAACATCCTTTGTCGTTAATTCTTACTGTCTACTCATGATTTTGCCTCTTTGCACTGAGAACTATTTCTAACTTTACAACATTAATGCCTTCAGCTTCACTATTTTCAGTTCAAACTCTTTTCCCCCATCAGTGCAGATGGTCAGTTAAATAAATTATCTATCTATTATTTTTTTCTAAGGTAAGTGCTGCAGGAAGGAGAACTTCATGTGCAGTGCAGCTACATAAATCCCAATGACAATACTGTCAAGCTAAATTAACAAGACTAATGTAAAGCAACATTCATAAAACACTGAATGCCATCCAGTCACACAAGATGCACTTCATCAAACCTGGAGAGCGAAATCTGCAATGATCCTGTCTAAAACAACAGTGATCATTTCTGCATCACCCTGCATCTGAGAGGCACCAGCAGACCTTCTGGCAGACCCACTTCACTACCCATCTCCACACACAGAGCTTGGCTAAGGGAAACGCAGAACAAATACCTCCAACTGCACCCCAAAGAGGAAAAGAAAGAGCAGCTGCTTAGGACCCTACAAGAGCAGAGTTAATGGAAGAATGACTGATGAAACAAGAAAAAGAAACTACAGGCTGAGCAGTAGCCAGAAAAACAGGGCAAGGAAATGACATACGAAGACGCTGAAGCAAGCCTTTCAAATGGCATCTTTAAAAAATGGAGGATTCCTCCATGGATGGAGAATTCTGGCTACCAGAAAAGTCATTCCAGACAGGAGCTGAGACACATTCCTAAGTCCCAGAGTATAGATACAGACTGTATAGACATTGTATCAGAGTGATAAATGTCAGGGGTAGTGGCTTTGTCCACCATTATTGTGCTAAGCTAATGTTCAAGCTACAGATCCACTTCCTGGTTAAGTAACACCCAGAGGCCGAGACTCCTTTTGACTCAAGATAGGCACAGTCTCCAGAGCCTTTTACTTCAATCCTGTAAGGGAGAATGAAAGACACGATTACTCCAACACCCACAATCAAATAATGCAATAGAGGAAAGGGAACTATGGGGATCACAGGTTCTCTTTGTACAAAGCCTGATCTACCACAGGCAGGGCATGATAGGAGGAAGATAGTTTGTGCTTTGAAGAGAACACCATAAAGACTGTCTTTTTTTAATGGGGGCTGGTCCCCAGAATACAAAATCTAGGATTTGCAGTACTCCTGTATCTTGTCCAGTGGTTGCTTAACGTGAAATATGCTTTTAGAGCAGAGACTGGAATTCAGGTTTGCCCTACTGTGCTATCAAGACTGGCCCCAGCTTTGAATTCCACATCCATCTATACTGCTAAAACGTTCCAGCAGAAGCTGTGAAACAAATGCCTGTCTCATTTCTTTCTTCCTCAGAACCAAATGCAGCACTATGGTTAAGGAGGTGGTGGAAAACAGGAAGCAAACCTGAGTTTCCATACTGTAGGTGTCCCTGTATGTAAAAGGTAAGGGTCTCCTTCACCAACTCTGTTTTCAGAGTGCTACAGTGTTCTGAGAACAGGTCAACCAAACTAGTATAGTGTCTGGAAAAGCTAAGGGACAAGTCTCCACTATTGTTAACAGGACTCCAATAGCAACTGAGCTTAGACATCAAGGTGTTCACCCTCTAAAGACAGGAGGGGGAGTTTGAGGCAAGTGAAAAAGCAGAAATCTAAGAATGGGAAGAACTTCATCACTGAAAATGAAAGCATCACTGGATGTTTGTATCACAGGCAGGGGATAAGCAAGAGTGGGAAGGACTGTAATTTTCAACTTGAGATGCCTACAGGATGCTCAGATCTCACATAAAATGTGAGGTCTATCAGATCAAGCCCTCAAGTCTTGGGAATGAACTAAACATAGTCACACATCACTAGTATGTCACAAACTGAAGAGTATTTACATCTTCCACTTTTTAAGTTAATTTCATACTTTTGAAATCTCAATGCTTATTACTGTCACTGATAATTCTACCAATTCTGGCCAGCATCTGCCCCATGATGAGAAGCAGCAGTCTCTGAGAAGATGGAACAGCCGTTGGTGGGAGGAACAAACCGCCCCACACCTGACACTCGTGGGACAAAACACAGGGCCATGATCACAGAGCAGCTTAAGCACCAAGTTTGTAACTTCACCTTTCCTTCCAACAGCCTTTTTTGTAGGCATATTTTATGAGAAGTATGAAAACATCTCTTGAAAGCCTGCCAAATACCTTTGCTATAAAACTCAAGTGGGTTGCATTCAGGTTTGTACTTTAGCAACATATATTCTATAATGAGGAATTTGTGTTAACATGATCTTCATTCCTCCCCCCGTTGCTTTAGTATCTTGTGAATAACTTCCACTTTGCTCCACTGTCTCATGTTGCTTCTGAACCTGGCATTACAAATTTAATTCCTAACTTTCACCTGTCACAGTTTTAATAATGGTGTGTAAAATCTTTATTGTATTCCACGCTCTCTCCATAGCCATCCCTTCAACATCATTACAGATATCTCTTTTAAGTCACTGTCTATATCTGTATGAGTTATCTTTTCTTACTCCTATAATCTAGTATCACCAGCAAAATCTCTCAACATCAACTTACAGTTTATTGTCTAATGCTTTCCCATTTACCCAAAAGAACTTTTCATTTCTTTTGTAGAGTCCAATCCACGGGTCTTGTTTTGTTATCTTCAGCATAAAACTCTGTAGGAATAAACCCATATGAGAAAAGAAGTTTTGCATATTGAATCCAGTTGAAAGTCTGATCCAGGGCTAGAAAGCAAAACAATGAGCTTGCCTTTCTTCCAAAAGAAACAATATTAAAACCTAACCTACTAAGATCTAGTATCTAGATCTTAGTGATCCACATAAGTGAAAGAGAACTTACAACTCAATCAGAAATCAAATGGATTAATTTTGTGACAGGATCCCTGCAGCACTCAGATGACAGAAATGTCAGTTATGAGAATGTAAGCATACTACTGACTATTAATAATTGCTAGGGAATTCCAAATGCATCATTTTACTCTCTCAACAAGAAAGTCTTTTTTTTGATGAACACTTTTGCAGCTAATGCATTTCTCCATCACTGATATGTCTTCATTGTATTGAGTTTTTATGATCAGCTAGAAAGGATTTGTGGAGACATTTTAGATATTAGTTAAATAAAATCCTTGACCCAGTGTGTGCAACAGAATTGACATCTGCGCCTAGTATGCCCATTATACTGGTGTCTGTGATAGGACTGACTGACCTAGAGAGAGGCTATTTTAAAATATCAAGGTCTATAGCAGATATGGAAGAACATATTCTCCTAGATCTTTATGCTAGACGGAATCTTTCCTAATACTGTAGTATAACACAGAAAAAGATGCTCCAAGCTGTGGTCAGGAAAACTACCTCCAAACTCCAAAGGTCAAGACTAACATATCTTGATTGTCATTAACCTCTCTTGCTAAGAGAGAACAATTGTCTAATTAAAGATAAATGAGGTGCAACAGTGCTTACCTTGATAGTTGCCTTCAATGTGAATATTTATAGCTGTGAGCAGCACCAAATTTAACTCAGGTAGGCCTTGGCCATTTTATAAAACATTGACTGCTAAGACCAACATTTGGTGTTTGCAGGGAGAGGAGGAATGCAGCTTTCTGAAAGCTGTGACTTGTCATAGTGTTTGCCTCAGCTTTCAAACCATCCAGCTTAAATGGCTGAAAGAGCACACTGGTTCATTGTGCAGCTCCCTAGAAGTGAGATGGAATGAAACCAGGAACCCCCTTTAGGTCCCTTACCAGTTCCTCACGATTTTCGATCACCAGGAGGGAAGCATTGTGCAAAGAGCAGAGCCTCTGACTGGAGTTCCAGTTAGCTTCATTCTCTGAGAGGTAGTAACATTTCCTCTCGAAATACAGCCAACCTGATGGACAGAGTTCCAGGAAAGGACAGACGGGAAAATCTTTGGCCGAAGAATGGTTTACTGAAAAAAAACAAAACCCAATCTGCACATTTCTTCCAACTGGAAAAGGTTCCTGGAGCTTCTTAGCCTGCTTTCTGACTGCATCATCTAAAATCACAGAATCACGGAATGTCAGGGATTGGAAGGGACCTCAAAAGATCATCTAGTCCAATCCCCCCGCCGGAGCAGGATCACCTAGACCACATTGCACAGGAACACGTCCAGGCAGGCTTTAAACGTCTCCAGAGAAGGAGACTCCACAACCTCCCTAGGCAGCCTGTTCCACTGCTCTGTCACCCCCACTGTGAAGAAGTTTCTTCTCATATTTAGGTGGAACCTCCTATGTTCCAGCTTATACCCATTGCCCCTTGTCCTATCATTAGACACCACCGAAAAAAGCCTGGCTCCATCCTCCTGACACTCTCCCTTAATGTATTTATAAACATTAATAAGGTCACCCCTCAGTCTCCTTTTTTCCAAGCTTAAGAGACCCAGCTCCCTCAGCCTTTCCTCATAAGGGAGATGTTCCACTCCCTTAATCATCTTAGTGGCTCTGCGCTGGACTCTCTCAAGCAGTTCCCTGTCCTTCTTGAACTGAGGGGCCCAGAACTGGACACAGTATTCCAGATGTGGTCTCACCAGGGCAGAGTAGAGGGGNCACCTGGTTATATCCTCATAAAAGGCTATCAGGTTGGTCAAGCATGACTTCCCCTTGGTGAAGCCATGTTGAATGTCCCTAATGACCCTCTTATCCTTGATATGCCTAGAGACAGCGCCAAGGGCAAGTTGTTCCATCACCTTTCCAGGGATGGAAGTGAGGCTGATTGGCCTATAATTTCTTGGGTCCTACTTCTTGCCCTTTTTGAAGACTGGAGAGACATTTGCTTTCCTCCAATCCCCAGGCACCTCTCCTGTTCTCCATGATTTACTAAAGATGATGGAGAGTGGCCTAGCAATGACTTCCACCATCTCCCTTAGCACTTGCAGGTGCATCCCATCAGGACCCATGGATTATGTACATCCAGATCACTTAATTGGTTCCTAACCCAGTCCTCGTCAACCAAGGCAAACTCCTCCTTTGTCCTGACTTCCTCTGGGGCCTCAAGGGTCTGGGGCTCCAGATCATCAAAAGTCCAACCACTGCATTATTACTTCTGCCCAGCAGAAATAATTATTGCAAAATAACTATGTAGTCTGAGTCCTGCACCCTTATGGTTTGCTGACATACCATTAAAGTGATGATCATGGGTGGGTTGGTAGAAGTAGCTAAGGTGATAATAATGTATCTTCCAAGGACTCTCCTACAACTTTCTGACAGCTATAGTTTTTGCAAGTGTTGCTTCCTTGCAGATGAATTAGCAGCTTTGTTTATTAGAATGTCATTTTCTGAAGGACTACAGATTGGTTGTGAAGAACAATCTTCCATTTGTTATTTGTTTTCTTGACTTGGATTATGACCAACAGTGAGGTTGTGAACTCAAATGCCAGAAGAACACTAAGACTAAACTGAGCACTCCCAAATGCCACTGCAACTAGTGGAGTCACTTCTCCAGCACTGAACCACAAAAAGACACCTATTTAACATTGAGATAAGGTAAGTTCTGAACAAACCTTTTGAAATTTAGAGGGACTTTGGACAATCCAAAGTTATGTTAATTTCTAGGGCTAAATATAGTTTCTTTTTAAATGATTTACACACTTACCAAACTGAATACACAAAATCAAAATGACAGCAGCCGTAAGGACTCCAGCAACACCTCGCCATAACCAGATATTTGAGAATAGACCTGAAAAAAGAAATGTCAGGAATTAAAAAAACCCAAACAAACCAACAAACTAAAAAAACCCACAACCAGCTGGGAGGGGAGTAGAGCCCAGGAGCGATGAAGCTATTCTGAAAGAAGTTGCTTTATGTGGAGAGCAGGCTGGGAGCAGAGCTGAAGACTAGGAAGTGTGTGACATTTAGCTTGTCATCAAAAAGCTACAAGAACTCTGAATTACTCTGAATTTTAATTACATCATCCAAAACTAAACCTAACAGTGAGGTAGTTCCTGATACTCCAAAGTGACCGAAACAAAAAGAAATGAGCACAGAACACATGTAGCTGGTAAGTCTGAGGTTGACCTGATGCCTAAATAGGTCATGGAGAAGAGAAATAGTCATCAGCTCCAGAGCCCAAAACTTCCCCTGATGAACATCCAGCCTTATCCCACAGTGACACCTTTTCAGAGTCTCCTCTTCCCATCTCCCTTCCAGGAGCCAGCAGTGAGCTGGATTTGGAGGTGGGAAGGTCTCACCAACTTGCCACCACGTATCTTGTGCCCAACTTTGCAGGCAGTAGCAGGGGGCAAGACGTCCCTGAAAGCCTGCAAAGAGATGGTCCCCTCTCACTGTGGTCACTGCTGCCAACACGGGGGTCTGCCAGGGCAGCCTCCTACCTCTGTGAAGAGCCACGGCACCGGGGGAGTTATCTAGCCCCCATGCACAAGGTGACGCCACGGGGCTGGTTCACCAGCCGGCTCTAAGTTGGTAACAGCCCACACGATGCCCAGCACCTCTGGACACTCCTCGGGTGGGTCTTGCAGCCCAGGCGCCGTCCGCCTCCCAGCCCAGGGCGACCGGCGCCCCTCGACGGCGGGACCTCCATCGGCTCGGACCCGCTGCGCCGGGCGGGCACCCGGAGACGCGCTCCGGCCGCGGGGGTTTCCAGCGGTCCTGCGGCTCCCGGGACGCCGTCGGGCCGGGCGGAGCGGACGGCCTCCTCGCCCTGGGTCCTGTGGCTGCGCTGCG
Organism: Brachypteracias leptosomus; assembly: GCA_013401335.1. Taxonomy (NCBI): domain Eukaryota; kingdom Metazoa; phylum Chordata; class Aves; order Coraciiformes; family Brachypteraciidae; genus Brachypteracias; species Brachypteracias leptosomus. The sequence goes on along the minus strand of VYZX01019809.1, from coordinate 58,667 downwards.
ACTCGCCCCGCCCAACCTCGTCCCCCCTCTCCGGCGGGGTCTCTCGGCCCCCAGCCCAACTACGGCCACGGAAGCCCCGCGGCGACCCTCCCCCGGCCCCTCTCACCTTTGCGGGTCCCCGTCCCCCGCTCCGCGGAGCCGCCGCACTCGCCGCCCCCTCCCTGTCCCATGGGTGCGGAGCGGCGGCCCCGCGGGTGGGGAGATCACAGAGCCGGAACTGGCGGGACGTCCCGCCACGGAGCTGGCGGCCAGGATCCACTTCCCCCGGCACCGCCAGCGACGGGGAAGGAAGGGGCCGGCCCCCCGGGTGCATCGTCACGGCGCGTGGGCTCGGTGGCGAACGGGCCGCTTCGCCGTGGGAGGAGGGATCGGGAAATTAGCGTGTTGGGAAGCTGCGGTGCGAGGGCCACGCGTGTCAGGGCTGACATTGCTGCTCCTGCAGCGTAACGTGCACGGTAACGGTGTTCTTACCGCAGACCGCGGGTGTGCTGGGTGCTCGGATAGCCGGGGGGACACGGCTCTCTTCAGGGGAAGGGGTCGCCTCCGTGCGAGCCTGACAAGGAAGTCAGTGGTGGCTTATCCAAATCAGGCATCCATCTGTACCCGAGGAGAAAACCTTAAATAGAAATCCATGAGAACGGAGGGTTACCCTTTATGCTTTCATTGCACTCTCCAGTTCTGTTGGTTGCCAAGGATTGTGATCTGTAGTTGCTGAAAATTATCTCCAGGTTTTATGTTTACAGATAATAGCCATATAAACTTTATATTTCCTTAAGTATAAATTGACTTGCAGTTGATTTTTTTTGCCTTTGTCTGAAGCAGATGCTGATTTAAGCAAGAGCTGGACAGGCCAGCATGCCACTTTAAGAAGAAACAAGCAAAAGAGTGAAGAAGAATCCAAAAGACATGTGTGAACAAGGCTTAAAGCATGGTGGCTTCAGGGCAGTTAGGGAGCTGAAGATTCCTAGGAGAGAGAGAAGAGGTGATGGGTACAGAGAGCACAAGCTGTAGACACTTCCAGAGGTTTTGCAAGACCTGAGTCCAGAGAGCAGAGAATGAGAATGAGGTGTGGAATTAGGGCATCTGTTCATATAGAACAGATTTTGTGTACAAGGAGATAGTGGAATATGAATGTATGCAAGCTGTTATTCTAAGAACAAGTTATTTATTCACTCTGAAAAAGTGTGTCACTCTCTTGCCATTCACTCCTGCCTGTCACTGAGGTGAAAAATAACTTACTGTGGCTTATAACCGCAGAGTATTCATGGGAACTCTTTTCACACTTACCCACTAATACAGAAGATACTTACAACTGGAGCCATTCTCCAGGCTGACGAAACCCTGAGAAAATGTACCACATTCAGTTGTGAATCATCTGATGCTCCAAAACTACTGTGGTTATTAACCCTGGATGATTATAACTGAGACGCTCAACCTTTACTTCCCTGATCAGTTTGGCTAAGACACCTCCAGACTGAAGGAGTGAGCTGCTGTGATCAAGGATGCTTGATTTGTCAGGCTCCCGCCACCTCAGCCTAACACTTCAGTGTGGGGGGCTGCAGCTACCAATAGACTACTTGAGCATTTTCACTGAGTGTCCAGCCTGATCTTGGAAGAGAAGAGTTCATCCTCATGCCTGAGCGGGATGCAGCATACAGTCTGAATGCAAGAGAGACACTTGTCTGACTCACTGTCTGGCTCTCCTTTCTTGTGCCTTACCAGCTTGAGGCATATGGGCCCCTGTGAAGGTAAGTTTGCAAATTCCTCTGCACAGATACCTCCCAGAGACATCCCTGGAGGCTGTTGAGGTGCTGGGGATAGCTATTCAGAAAAGGGAAATGTTTGGGTTTTGCAGGAAAAAAGGCACTGCAAGGGCCATGTATTTTGTTTTATATGCATATGTGTTTCCATTGAAAAAGAAAATACGAATTTCTTAAAGGAAAAAGGCAAAAGAAAAAAATATCCCACAAACTGAATCACTGGAAAATTACTTTAAAATGTTGCCATGATGTAGGGAGAAAATGCAAACATTCTAAGAAAAAGCATGGCAATTTACAAAAGAAATTGTTTTCTCTGGAAAAAAATTGGCCTCTGCAGTACTAGAAGTCTCATGGGACTGGCTCAGAAAGCTACGGTTGGATTCTGTGATGCCACCTCCTGCTTGCTGCTACCACAAATAATCATTGATTAGCTTTTATCACCTGCTAACATGCTACCTCTAGTTTTTCTGCAAAATTGCATTCAGGTTAGGCAAGGAGAAATCACTGCATGTCAGGAATTTAGAGGCAGAGTGTACACGTAAGAAGTATCTGCACTGTGGTCCCAGCAGCGTGCTGTGGAGACACCCGAGTTCGACTGCCACTGAATAGCTCCCACACTAGTAACCATCTCCCTGTGACTGCATGGACTGGGGTGGAATAATTTACCCTGCTCTTGGTTGAATTTGTCAGTTCATCTCTGTCTCCCTCCCCTCTTAACAGAAGAACTCTTAGTGAGTTCAGAATCTTCAGTCAGGCATTTGTACCCCCAAGGAAGACGTTGAATTCTGATATTTTGGGGTGCTTTGGAAACTCATAAAGTCTACATTTATCAGACAATTGTTAAAGGTCCCACTGGACTGGGCCAATTCATTTATTAGAAAAGGGGCTGAATTAGTTCTTCCTTTTTTTAGAGCTAGTTATCCTCCACTGATCCATTGATAAGTACCTCTCATGCATCACAAAGCATGGATTATTTGTACTGTTTTGATTGTACTCCTCCAAAGCCTCCTGATCTCAGTATGCCTCTATACCATAGGAGTCCTGACAGTAAATAAGGAGGAGGAAGGTACTGAAACATTTGCTTTTTACTTACTATTCCTGAAGTTTATTTTTCATTAGTCCTGTGTTCAGCTGAATGAAAATACACTTCTCTCTTAATAGTTATAAAATTTTTATTGTTCTAGTGCCTGTTACTTTTTGAGGTGATATATTTTCAGGATGATATGGAGAGGCTCCTGCAATTCCCAAAGTGAAATCATTAGACTGGAAAGACAAATGCTTTTGCTTATCTTTAAGTTGCAAATGTTTCTGCTGTGTAACATGAAACTTACCAGATGGGTAAAAATAATACAGGAAATACCCATGTTTTAGATAATAAAATGAAAGAAAAAGATGAAGGATGAATGTAGCAGAAATAATGTTGAGCAGCTTATTGGACGTCATGTGTGTTCAATAGTTTTAAACATTAAAAAAGTCTCCTTTAGAAAGTATTTAACGGTGGTATTAGCAAATTGTATTTACTGCAGAAGTATTTGAGAAGTAATAAGCATTTTATGAAGTGCTGCATTGAGGATATTGCGTATGTCAGACAACTAGGTCTTTTACACCAAAAAAAGCTCACTCATTCAGCTGCAGAAGTCTTGCAAAACATTATTTTGCGATGTTTTGGAATGAGAGGTTCAAGAGAATGGAATCCAGCTATGTTATTGGCTATGTTTGTATTTTTGGTGAGGCTAGTATTCACTAGGAGTGTTACTTACTTCTGCATAGTACTTGTGTGTTGTTATTATTGTAGTAGAAGACATAGCCCCCATCTTCAAGTACTGGCAGTCTTAACACTGAAAATGACCCAGGGGAGGATAGAAATAAGTAGGAGAGTTGGAGTATGGAAAAGAAATAACCCCAGCATTATAATGACATGAAAACAATTAGCACTCGTAAGCTGAATAAAGCAGATAAAAATAAGCATGGCAGGGAGATTAGGGTGGAAACCTAAGATGATATAAAGAAGCTTATTTGGCTTTATCTACAGAATCTGATGGTCTGGCCATCTATAATGATCAGTAGCTGTACTTCCTGTAAATGTTATCTTACAAGAAAGTGCAGAATTTCTTTATAGATAATATGTGATTCACCATAGAGCAAACATCACATTTAACACCTTGAAAAGTCACTCACCATTTGAAGCCTTTGCAGCCACAAACCAAAAAAAGGTTCCAAACAACTCCAATCATAGATTTTGCTGGTTGAGTTTGGTGTCATCATGACCCCTGTATGGTAGCAGGCATCAGAGGTTTCTCCCCAAAATGTCTGCAGTCTGTACATCCGCACCAGGAAGCTCTTAGAGGCCAGAAATGAAACGAGCCCATGCAGCTACATCATCAGCCAGAGACCTCCATTGCTTCTACTGATAGGTCCACTCTTGACCAAAGAGGGTAAGGAAGAAGCGCGCGCAGTGATCACCTGTGACTTTTGAAGTGATGAGTCATTCTGACATGGGCTTGACAGAGCTACTCGACTCGGTTTCCTGTTCAGCATCCTGTGCAGTTGTCTCATGGCTGCTGCTGGTAGAGCTGAGGACCTTCTGTCAAAGGCATGAATAATATTTGGACTGCTTTCTTTTCCTAATCTGTATCAGTTAAACAGCTTTTCTTCCCAGCATTGCCTGCTGTAGTGTTGAAGGTACTGTAGCAAGAGGTCCTGTCCTCCCTGGTGGACCAAAGCAAGGGAAGGATGTTGTATGAGAAGTGCAGCAAGAGACCTGCATGAGGTAATGAGTCTGCAGAGAGATCAGACCATCTCATGGTATGACAAGTATGTGCTGAAAAGGAAACCAATATGCCATTGATTTATATGAGCACTGTAACGTTGTCAGCACTACCCTTCACCATGTTCTTTGTGTCCTATAAGCTTGCTTGCTGTTTTGACAGCAGATCTACATTGACAGTTCATCATCACCGAAGTGCCCATCTGGCAGTGAAGTCCTTTTCTTGCATTGATACATTTATCATTTAGAACTATATAAAACTTTTTACACGTATAATAGTGCATTTAACTTCCCTTTTTTTGACATAAAATATCACTTGTCATTGTATGGTCAATTCACATCTTGTGTAGGCATCTGCATTTCTTCACTAACTGTTGAAGTCCTTGATCATCTAAATAATCCAGGATAACATGAAATTTTGCAGTGTCAGTACTCTCTTCTTCCACCCCAGATAATATTAAATTAGTATTAGTATTAAATATTTTAGCAACATAACCAAATTAGGTCCGATGGTGAATTAGGTGTATTATGGAACTGAAGGTAATCCTTATTACATATATATTCAAAATCAGAGTGAAATGGGGAAAAATAATCAGTGTGTATGTCATATATTGAGTACTACTTGACCTGTTTTAATACTTGTGTTCATGAAGGTGGCTGATGAGGTAGGGGAAAAATGCTGCTGGTGATTTGGAAACCAGGCATAGCTATAAAACTAGAATATCTGAGGTCCTATGCAAGATTCTGAATGGTACATATTTAGAGCAACAGGTATCTCTGCCAGGAAGAGCTTACAGTCTAAATAGAAAAGGTCTGCATAAGGCCAAAGAGAGAAATGATTGTCATCCACATTTTACAGGTGAGAATCAATGTACAGAGGGATACAGTCCTCATGGCTCCGCAAGAAATCTATAGGCAGGAAGAAGAAAGGAGAAGACCCAGTCTTTTGTGTCATACTTCCTGTCATGAGATAAACTTCAACAAACAGACTGAATAAAAAGGTAACTGTAGAACAAGTTGCTGAAAGTAGATATGTTACTGAAGGACAGCAATCTCATGTTCTGCAAGTCAATTCAATACTTTTTCCTCTTAATAAAAGAATGCAGTTTAATGATATTTAAAGTTCTTGCTTTAGGATGTTAAACAAACATGTCCATAATGTTAATTTCCTGTCCTTAATTAAATTATTGTTCTTAATTTTTTTGCATATTCTAAAGCAATCCAAGAGACTATGTTAGACAGCAAGTAAGAGATGTAACTAAATGACAACAAACTGTTCTTCCATCTCTTTCACACCTATCACCTTAGACCCACAGAGAATGAGGTGGAAAGCAAACTGTACTTTAAATGTGGCACTCCCCAGATGCATTGGAACATCAGTGCAGAGCAGTCTGAAGGACCATTCTCTAGCGAGCTTGGAGTTAACACCAGTCCTTTCTCTGCCTCCTGCAGCCAGTGTAGTCAAATGTGTATGTATGGTCTGCTGAAGAAAGCTGCTGAGATAGGTAATACCCTGTTGGGTCTATGAGAGGAAGGAGAAATGTTTGCCAGTCAACTGCCTAGTGCAAGATAGTATGTCTTTATTGTAAGGACAGAGTAATACCTTTTTTTGTTTCCACTTTTCTTAACAGCAACAAAAAAAAAATGGAGAGGGATGGGATCCAGAAAGACAAGGCATAGGGCAGTGTGGACCATGTGCTTGGAGGGGACACTTCCCATCTCAAATGAGCATAACCCAGGTTTAAAACTAGAGCAAGAACTCCATGCATAAAGGTACAGAGAAAAGACTGTCACTGTTGACAGTAAATCCCAATACCACACAGTTTAGAAGACATTTTGAAATGCAGTGCCTGTGCCTTTTACCCAGGCAAACCCTGAACCATGCTACTGCAGTTTTTGGGGTAATTTTCATATTCTGAGGCATTTGGACACAGTATTTCTTAATGAGGAGTGAAATTACAAGATATTTCCAGCACCAAACAACTGCGGAATTGCCGCTGGAAATGTCACTTTCCAATTGCATTAGAGCTCATGCATGAAGAAAAATGTTCTTTTCTGCCACTGTGAAGACACAGCTTCAAAGAGATTTTGAGGAGCTCCTATGCAGAGCTGGGTCATGAAGAGAGCCACACACACTATTCTAGCAGTATGCACTGCATTCTTCTCAGAGTACAGTTGTTGCTGTTACTGGTTGTTGCTGTAATATTGATTGCTCCTCTACAATTGATTGATTATACCATTGAATGCTGATGGTAATTTGTAATAGCTTGAGATACGTACATGTTAGCTGTCTTAGCCATAGGTATACTTGCTAGGGGTGTTTCTTATAGTAGTTTACTTGCTACTGGCACTTTGTGTGGTATTTGTGGTAATCTGTAAGACAGCAGAGAAATTTAGAGGATAAAATCCTCCATGTCCTTGTGTGTTGCAGACTCCTGTGAACTGATGGTTGTGACCTCCCCAGACCCGCAGGCTGCGTAACCTTTTGGGTTGGGACAAGGTGTCAGTCCACAGGTATGTCAGAAGTTACTGAAACTATAATGACAAGTCTGTGGTATCTCAAAATCTGCATGAGAAATATGATGTTATAATGACAGTGATCTGACTCAGCCGAGGGTATCAGCCTAGACATCTGACTCCTCTGCAGAGGGACAGTTTTCAATTGGGGAAGTGGAGCTTTGCCAGTTTTACCAGGGACACCACGCACCACATTTGTTCTCCCCATCCGAACAGGACATGGCCCTGCGGGGTCTGCCCATATTGCACGCTTGTGGGATTTTCTCCTACTTCCAGCAATTCCTCTTGCAGCCCATTATGGAGGAGGAGAGAGACCAGTCCCCACATCTGTTGTTTGCAGGCCCAGATCCCAGAGCCCTCCCCTTGTAGCAGAGGAGGTGTTTGGGAAGTGGGACTGTCTGGCCATGCAGCAAAGAGCCTGCAGCAGCAGACAGTACATGCAGAGTTGCAGCTGCCTGCGTGCATGGAAGGAGGACCTCCTGTGGTAATCCTCAGTTTGGGAGGGAGGTGGGAGGTGGAGGGATCAAGGTTGACTTTGGTCTACCTTGGCTTTGTTGTTGAGGAAACCACCAAAACCCATCAAACCAAAAATATGCAAAACCACACTGAACACAGTCGAGTAATTCGTGGTAAGGTGTTGCAGAGATGGTTCAGGGCCTTGTTCTTGTATGGCTTTGAGTGTCTGAGATATGTACACTGCAACATGGGTGGAGCTGGTGTAACTTACTGCATCACTTCTCAGTTCCCAGTAACGGCTCCCTGCACAGTACTCAGTTTGCTGGTTTTGGCTGGGACCTGGGGAAGTTAAGGCTGCAGGAACAGTTTGTTCTCTACTAAGCAGTTATAGCTAATTGGCACAAAATGTTTTGGAGAAAGCTGTCCTGTAATGTGTATTGAATGAATGTGTGGTATGGACAGGAAGGGTTTTTAATTTGCAAAATATTTTTAGATTTTTTTAAACACTTTTACAGTCTGCATCATTTATTGAAGCAAATAATCATGGTCTTAGACATGCAAGGATGAGCAGAGATGGGTGTTTTAAAGAACCCTTGGGTAGAGGAGGGGACAATAACAGAAACTTTCCTAATTTTTTGTTGAAGTAATTAACATTATAATGTTATTTTAATATCTGATAATCTCAGATGTTTGGTGTCTGTGATCTCTTGTCTGACTGCCCTGACTGGAAATCCCTTTGCCCTCTCTACTCTTAGCTCCTTTGAAAATGCACATTGGATCTTGAAGGACTCCAGAGGACTTGACCTGAAGCAGAGAGTTGTGTATCTGTGCTGTACATGCTGTAAGGGCATTGGCTTCTGAGGGACTCAAGACTCCTGAAACCAAGAGTGCCCATGAAGCAAAAAAGGCCAACCAGGTATACTGGGTGCATTAACAAGACTATAGCCATCCAGCTGAGGGAGGTGATGGCTCCTCACTATTCAACCCTTGTGAGACCTTATCAGGAGTACTGTGTCCAGGTTGGGATGCCTCAGAATAACAAAGAAACTGGCATACTGGAGCAAGCCTAGTGGAAGGGTAGGGGGCTGAAGCATATGATATATAAGGAAAGGCTTTGTGGCCTAAGTTTGCTCAGATTTGAGAAGGCTGTCTGAAAGTAGGTAATATGAGAGCGTGGAAAAGACAGAATTGGACTCTTAAAGGTGTAGGTAAAGGACAACAGGCAATGGACACAAGTTGGAACATGGGAAATTCCAGCTTCATAAAAGTGAAAAAATTGTTTTACTGTGAAGATCATAAGGAACAGATGACCAAAAAAGTTGTGAAGTGTCTGTCCTTGGAGATACTGCAAACTTGACTGGACATGACCCTGCACAAACTTCTCTAACTGGACCTTCTTTGAGCTGGAGGCTGGACTAGAGACCTCCAGAGGACCCTTGTAACTTGGATCACTCTGTAATGCTTTGAAGGGTTGTGGTTAATTTCTCTGTGTGCTTGTTAACACATGCAGTTTCTGTAAAGCAGGCAGTTGAACAAAGAAGTTCTTCCCATTATTTCCTAGTGAGGTTCTTGTGTGACTTCGGTTGTTCTAGTTTGGTAAACTCCCAGTAGTCTTGAACATGTACCTTTAGCATAGACTTCCTTGCTTAATTTTGTTGGCAATAGCTATAGGATTGTATTGTCCATGGGATGATTTTGTGGATCACTGACACTGTCAGGACTGCGATTTCATTAAAACATTAGAAGTCAGTTCTGCAAGAGTGAATAGAGCTTGTAGGCCTTTGGGTCTATAGTGGTGCTGACTATAGAGCCCCAGGGCCATCTTCCTCTCATTTTCACTGCTATAGTATCCTCCTGCATGAACTGACCTCGCTGTGTGCTTGGCCATATGGTGATACAGCTGAAAATAGAAGTGAGGTAGCTGGAAAAATAACTGTTGCCCTTTTTCAGCTGTTTTGGTTCTCTGATTTGAGTCAGGCTAGAAAATCAGTAGTGCTCAGGACAGAAGAGCAGGGCCACACAGCTGAGGAGGAGTGGTGAGGGTGGAGAACTGATTAAGCTTTCATAAAGAGCCCTACCTAGAATATATAACTAAAGCTGCAAGATATGGTTCTGTGTTATGTGTGAGTCAAAGTGCCAACTCACCATGACCAAAATGGTCTTACTCCCTTTCTAGCTATCTGCATGTAGTTCTCTCTCTTCCCTCATTGCTTCTTCTCTGTCACTTAATTCATTGTGCTATAAACTCATGCAGCTTGCTGACACAGGAAAAGAAATGCCTTGCTTGCAGACATTGGATGGTTTTTGTTCTTACTCTTTGAGTTGCAGGCATCTGAAAGCAAGGGGACTAGCTCAGAAAACAGTTATCACACTTTGGTAAAACAGGAGAAAAAAATAACAGAAGCAAGGAATATGGCCACCATTCTTAAAGTAATACTCAGATGTTGTATTAAACTCCCCTTGTCAAAGATACTGCAGAATTCCTAGGGTTTGCTCTTCAAGTAATGCAGAAGAAAATGGAAAACAGGAGGTGGTGTATCATAAACTGGTTCCTATCTTGCTTTGATTTCCAGAAATGTTGTGTGTTCACATATAAAAATGTTGGGAAGTCAGGCTTTCCTACTTAAGCCTGACAAGTGTTCAAAAATGTCTCCTTCCCTGGGATAAGAGGAAGTATTTTGAAACAGGAAGACAAAGAAAGAAGTGGATGAATGGGGATTAAGAAAGGATCCCATTTGATAGACAAAAAAATAATATTCTCTCTGAGAAGTAGACAGAGTAGTGAGGGCAGAAACTATGAGTGGAAGACTACAGCCAGACACTGTGAGTAGAAGAGAGAGAACCGTGTATAACCAATAAACCCCAAAACCTTAAATCAAGACTCTTCCCTTAGAAACTCTCAAAGAAGCCACAGGAAGTGAAGTGTGAAGCGTGAACACGCAGAAATGCGGGTACTGTGGTGTCTAAGGGTCAGCCAAGAATTTGACCTCACATTGGAGAAATGACAGCAGAGCCTGGCCTTGTGGTTACGATCTAAGCAGATCAGATAGGTGAAGGGTTTTACGTTAGCACTCACTTTGTGGCAGGTTTGGGGGAACTTTCAATTTTGGGGAGTGGTGAACTAAGTGAAGTAAAAGTGCAGAAGGCTCTGAATTGCTGTGAGTCCTTTCCTTGGCTTGCTGAATAGCTGTTTGTAGAGCCTGCAGCCTGCCGGGCTGCTGTCTACAGTTCTTCCCCTGCTGCCTCAAAGTGGGGCAATTTGTTCTGTGCAGCATGCAGTCTCAAGGAACTGAAGGGTGAAATAGCAGGGGAAACCCTCTGTCCTCCATGTTTTGTGCCTTTGCCACACAAAAGTTAATTTGAAGTTAGGCAGAAGAACAAGTACCTGGAGAAGTGAGAGGTCATCCACCGTTTTCATTTTGTCTGGCTGTAGCAAAGGATTTGTGCTAGGTTCTGCAATCTTAAGCTGAATTGGCCCATGAAAGGGCAGGCTGCTGATTGTTAGAGTGTTTTAAAGCTAGCACTAGTTGCATGTTTTCTTGATTATGAAAAAATATATGGAGAGATCCTTTCATGTTCTTATTTTTCACCTGGGTTTGCATTTTGATTGGAGAAATTAAAACAGAAAGCCTCAGCATGTAGTAGGCGTGTATTTTTGACGTGTATGAGTATTAGATGTGTATTAGAGTATGTTTCAACAGTAGTTCTTTAGGATAGCTTATAAATTGGTAGTGATTTTAGGGAATGTGGCTCCACCTCCACAGCTCCCACGAGCTTGTACTTGCTCCTGTGAAGACTAAGGTCACTGCTAAGTCTTGTGTACCACATTGGGTGTACAGAAGGTAAGAGGCTGCACCTGCAAGGAAGAGCAGACAGGACAGGTTATCCTAAACTGACCAATGAGGTACTCCAGCCCATATATGTCATATTCAGTATAAAGATGAGGGATCACAGGATCAACCTCTCTTCTTCAATGGCCAACGTCTGACGAGGACTGTCTGTTCTACCTTCAATGCCAATCCATGCATTCCTGAATCTGTTTTCAGAATCCATCTCCTGAATCCAGTTCCCATCTGTTTCTGAGTCCTGTCTGGGACTTCCCCAACCCCTGCCCACAGGGGGTGATGGTGACATAACTGCCATCAGAGGAGTTGAGTTCGATACTGGTTTTGTATATATTTCATTTTATTGTTATTATTTTCATTAAAGCTATTTTTGTTTTCCAATCAGTAAGTGTCTCTCCCTTATTCCCTTTCACTTCCCTTTTGGGGAGGGAGAGAGGTTAATAGAGAGCATCTATTATTTGTCTAATGACTGGCCCACCCAGAAACCTTGACACATACATAGCCTCAAAATATACTGATATAAAGCCAGGAAATGCTAACAATTTCTGAAATGCTCCTGAAAGTTTTGATCCATTTTACTGCATATTGATGAGTCAGTGATCAAATCACTAGAAACTTTTAAACAAGATCTTGCCTCTTTTGTGTTCAGAAATTGTAAAGTTCTTGTTGTCCTACAAGGACCTAATCTTGTCTAGATTTTATCATTATACCTATATAGTCTGCTTTCACATCAGTATGACCTTGGACTAATTTCTTGGCTAGACAGTTTCTTGACCTATTGTGGTCATTGTAGATAAGACCTGGCTAAAACCAAAGCATGGAACAATATAAATTTTATTCCATTTCCTGTTAATTATTTGCTGAAATTCAGTGGCAATAGTAGGGCACAGTTACAGATAGGGGCACGAGTGGTATTTGCCAGATCTTGAGATTGGCCTGCAGTCACTGAATTGGTCCAAAATATAAAGAAGCTACTTTCTCTACTATGAAGTACTGATGCATTTAGTTGTATGAAAGATTGCCCTTCTGTACCTCTGACCTGATCTGGTTGGGAGGAACAGGTGAGTGACAGCCCACCTGAGGAGCTGTAACTCAACATGAGGAGATTCTGTGAAACGGCGCTGATTGTGCACTGCAGAAGAAAAGCAATTCTTCAGCCTTTGGAGGATGACAGATATCACAGATTCTTTGCTGGGGTAGACAGCAGCAGTGTGATCTTCTATAAAGACAAGGTTCATCAGGTAGGAGCTTGTAAGAACAGAGTTTTATGCATCTTCTTAATAATGCATTTCTCTTTGGTGGACAAATGAAGAAAACACATGAGGAACACCACAAAAGTGAGCTCAAGTCATCTGCAAAACTGATGAATGTAGAATATTGTGTGAACTTCAGTGGAAGTCTTGAGTGAGTGACAATGTGAGCTTCAAGAGGTGCCAGATCACAAAAAGTTCTTCCTGAGTGGATAAAAAAAAGGTTTAAATGCTTTTATATCTTGGTGTCATAAACAGCTGAAGTGATGAGATGGCTTGCCCTCCCCGTTTGCACACTAGCTTTCATGCCCTTTGGATCCACCTGAGATTGAATTTACTTTGTCAGCCTAGAAAGAAAAGACATGTTGTTTTCTTGCATTGATTTAATGCTGAGCTAGTGAGCTGTACAGGCTCCCTACAACTTCCTCTCAGTGGTGGAGAGCTCTTGGTTTGGCTCATGCCGTTTCTTGAATATGTCTTTGTCATTCTTATAAACCTAGTAACAAAGCACGAAATTCACCTGGAGGATTTCTGAAAGGATGCTTGTTTGACTCTCCGTTGAAAAAGCATAGCTAGCTCACAGATGGATGAAGAATTGTTTTGTATCCACTTACACCGGTGTTTGGATAAGTTTATATGCTCACAAAAGAGTTGAGGAGGCTTGGACTCTGCTCTGAAGTGAAGAGCTCTCTTCAATAGAGAAGCAATGAAATTAGCTTTCCTTGTTCGCTGTAATAGTATGAAAGATTTTTCTAGTCCTCCCTCAAAGGCTTATCTTTGGGCAGAAGACATCTGGCAATTTTGTTTAACTGTGATTTACACTATCAGATTCTTTATGCTTGAGACATAGTAATTAAGATTTGACAGAGAGCAAGAAAGACAAACATAGCAGATTCCTGGCAATTACATTCTACAAAATGTTTTCTTAAACTGTAAAGGTACTCATTTAAGCTAATGCCAGTTTATAGAAGGCTGTGAGAGGTTCCAGTGGGAAGATTACATGAGGTTTGTTCCTTGCATCCCTTTAAAGAAGTGGATTTTGGGTCACAACTCTCAGAGAGAGAGAAACCCACACTGCTGTTGGTCATGTTGCGATGGTGCTTCCAGAGGATATGAAGAGAGCGGAACTCCATCGTGGGCAGGGGCTGACCTTTATAAACCAGGAAGGCATTTGTCTCCTTGCCAGGTTCCCTTCCCTTCCCTCGCTTTCTTTCTGAGGCTAAGGCTTCTCCTTACCTGGAAGGGACAGTAGCTGCTGGGGCTCACCTTTTGGCTTTTCCCAGTCAGTGAGTAAATGCTTCTCTCCTTGCTTTCCTTCACGCAGTCCTGGTGAAGCCCCACTCCCAGCACTCAAGGGGCATGGTGAGAGATGTAGGGGAAAAAAAATGGCAGTCACTCGAGCTCCTGGTCTCTCTGCTGACCCTGGCAGATCTTGTTAGTTTTGGTTTCAGGTCCTTGTGTGAGCTCGGCAAAGGGGAACTCCTTTCTGAGGTGGAGGAGGAGAAGGGCAGGAAGAAGAGGAGGGCCTCATGTGCAGTCAGCTGATAAAGTGGGGAATGAGGAGGCTGGAGATGTCAGAGAACACCCTGAGCTGCTCATACACTTCTCAGCAAGCATGTGACTTGTTCAGGGGCTGGGCTTGCAAGCAGTGGGTTTGATGAGAGTATTTGACAGCGGAAGGACACAGTTTGATACCCCTTATTTCTTTTTTTGCTATCATCAAATAAAGTTGCTTGAAATTTTGCATGCCAGATCTTTGCAAAAAGTAGTATTTTCTAAGACTAATGAGGCCTTGGATGATAGAGCAATATAGAGGGGCAGTATCTGAGCCTTATTACACCTAATCCATGGGGAAGAGGCATCTTGCACCTTAGGTTTTGGAAAGGTCATTGTATTCTCCTCACAATCTCCAGTGTGGATGGATGGACTGCTTCAGAGAGGTTTTCACACCAAGAAAAAAAAACCTTCCCAGAGATTACACCTAGCTCTTATAAAGGGCTCCAAAGCAATCTATTTGCTTCCTTCTTATCTTATTCTGTCTTGTTAGCATAGCTAGGCTGCAGTGAGGGACAGACAGCCTAAGAAGGTTCAGGACACTTCCTGGTGGTCTGTGGAGAGCTGTCTGAAGAGGGCTGCTGGACTTATGATACTAGCTCTGTTTCTTGCTTCTCCACTTTGATATCAAAAGCAGTGAACAATATTATGTACATAGCTAATATTAAATCTCAAGTAGATAATACTGATATTTTTCACTAAGGAGCTTTGCTATTGCAAATGTTTGAATGAAATATATATTATTACATAGATATATAATTATATATAAGCAATATATATTATATTACTTATAATTACTGTTTAATTGAATTAAAATTCTAATGAGATGAAAACTTTTACTCCCAGGAACAATTCCATTGAATTAAGTTAAAATTATGAATCAGTGCTTGCCAATGTGACTGAAGCTTCCAGCATGGAGTTGAGTTGAACTGAGACAAATGTGTGATACTTCAACTTCTGAACTCAGAGTCTGTCACCATCATTATGCTACAAGTGTATAGTGTAGCTTGAGAAGTATAGACAGGCAAAACAGTATGGGAAATTAAACCTATTTCAGATGTTTGTATTAGTGAGACTAGTTCTGCATTACCTGCAAGAGTAGGAATGATAGATTTTCAAGCACCGCAGGTGTTTCCTGGGCTACTGGCACTGGCAGCCCATGAGGCTCACCATGTCTTTGTCCATTATAGTAGCATCAGTTCAGGCTGGGTGAGGAGCATCATCCAGAACCTAGAAGCCAGAATTCCTAATCTGAAGGCCTGTTATTATGAGAGGAACTTTATGCCAGGTAAAACGATTGCTGAAAACATGATTGAGACCATTCAAGGAAGCCACAGAATTATCTTACTCTTCAGCCCTGACTTTGTCCAGGGATAAAGGGCTCTGGTTTTGCCAGTTTCCCACTGTGTGAAGAAAGAGTCCTGGCACTGGAATAATGACTAATATCCAGATAGAAGAGAACTGGGAAGAGATTAGATACTTGAGAGTTTATACTCTGAACAGTTGGCAAGATAGGTATGTAGTGGACACTTCTTAGTCTTAGTCCTTTTCTCTTGACGAAAAGAGCTTTGGGTAGCAGGAAGAAAAAGGGATTGTCTTCTATTTTCACTTGATCCTCAAAGAATTTCAAGACTAAGGTATCTGCATCCCAAATGTTTATGATGTAAATATCAAGGGGAAAAAAGTCATTTCTTAATCTGCTGAGTTATCTACACTTATGCACAATCCTGAGAAGCCACTCATGAGACAAAGGTTAGGGCAGAAAAAAGTGTAAAATAGAAAGTGGTTGGAAGTGCAGACATTCAAGCACATAGCAGAGGGCTTTCTAAAGGCTGATATAGGGTAAAATGTCCACTAGAGACCTTTATTTACCATCCATTCTAGGCTTACTTTTAGAGGACTTAGAAAGAGAAGGTTAGGTGATTTATGTTCTCTTGAGCACAGCACATTCTTTACTACATCTCCTTTAAGTAGTCTTCACTGTAGACTGTACAAAACAGATGGGAAAAGTGCTCGTCTCCAAGGCTAGTCCTGACAATGCCCATAAGGAATTGCCTTGTATATGAGTGTAGGGTAGGAAAAAAACCCCAGAAGAGTACAAATGAAAAGGGCAGCAATGGACAGAGCTGAGCAGCAGTGGAATTGCTGGAGACCACCGTGGATTCTGGAAATTCATCCCTTCTGGACAGCAGTGTCTTTAGATGGATGCCATCAGCAATGAGACCCTTTCTTTTTAGCCTGGAGAGCTCCAGTGAGAGCAGCTGGGGAACAACAGTGGTCTGTCAGAAGAATGAATCCCTGACTTGTTCTTTTCAGGGGTAACATTTTTAGTACACATGGAACATTTTACAAAGCTGATTTCTGGCCACGAGATGTCTCTTCTCACTTCTGCATCTCAGTGACTCTCTAAACTGCAGTGGTTCATTGTTTCTTTTCAGATGGTGGTTGTTTGATAATGATTACAAGAAAAGGGAAGGGTTGTTTTCCAAGGGGCTTCACTTACTGTGGCAGGGAAAGAAACCTGAGAGAGTTGCACTGACATACTGATACCATTGGGCACCATGAGTTGTGTGACTTTCCAAACCAAAATTGCCGAATCTCAGATGTTCAATCATATTGTTGCCACTCCTGCTGCTGGCCTGCCCAGCCCAAAAATAACACATCTGTCAAGATACGTCTTAACTGGAGACCTAACTGAGGTATCATGCATATGAGGCAATTTTGTGGACAGGTACCAGTACTTTTTACTTACCTGCATTACTTACTTTTCAACACTGATTACACCTTTTTG
The DNA here is from genome assembly GCA_013401335.1 of Brachypteracias leptosomus. Taxonomy (NCBI): domain Eukaryota; kingdom Metazoa; phylum Chordata; class Aves; order Coraciiformes; family Brachypteraciidae; genus Brachypteracias; species Brachypteracias leptosomus. The sequence goes on along the minus strand of VYZX01019809.1, from coordinate 41,727 downwards.
GCTTGTTCATTTTATAGGCAACCCTTTTATATAATGACTGTTTAGTCAGGTTTTGTAGCTATTCTGTCTTTGATGACTTGAGTTTCATATACAAGAAATGCAAATACTTTAACATTCTTTGTATTAAATCATAACAAGGTATGGTAGCTTTCAGGTTTGCCAGTTGATTGTGCAACTGTGTCAGCTGTCAGGTTCAAGCTTTTCTGAGGTTTTGAAAGTACACAGAATATTTTTGTACAGATACTTTTAAATGAAACATGTCTTACAGCTCGAAAAATCAAATATAACTTTGATTGGCTCAGTGGCCTACCTTCAATCCAGAATGACCACAATAAAAGCAAAAGTAAAGCCAAATTCTGCTTAAGCACAATGAATTTAAAACTTCCCTGGTGCAACTCAAGACCATTTCCGTTTGTCCTATTTCTTGTCNCTAATTGGTAACCAACTGCCAGACGCTAAGCAACATCTCTTGATTGGCCAGGCACTGCTCTCAAGGCACCTCCCTTGGTTCTGCCTTCTGCCTCCATTTTCTTGCTGCTTCACTCCTGTGTCACGTGCCACACGTGGCTGTCCCCGTGTGTCCTTGTTTACAACCTCTCTGTAACCGTCCTTGTGTGTGTCCTTGTTTACATCTTTCCTGCAGCCATTCTTACTGGTGCCGCCAAGTCTGGGTTTGCTCAGACGTCTATTCTTATGGAGATACCTCTCCACGACCCCCCAGTCTCCTTTTTTCCAAGCTTAAGAGACCCATCTCCCTCAGCCTTTCCTCATAAGGGAGATGTTACACTCCTTTTAATCATCTTTGTAGCTCTGCGCTGGGCTCTCTCAAGCAGTTCCCTGTCCTTCTTGAACTGAGGGGCTCAAAACTGGACACAGTACTCAAGGTGCGACCTCACCAGTGCTGAGTACAGGGAGATCACTGCCCTAGTCCTACTGGCCACATGAGTTCTGACACAAGCCAGAATGCCTCTGGCCACCTAGGCACACTGCTGGCTCATTTTTAGCCTACTGCTGCCCAACACCCCAGGTCTTCTCCTTCAAACAGCTTTCCAGCCACTCTTCCCCAAAACTGTAATGTTGCATGGGATTGTTGTGACCCAAGTGCAGGACGCAGCACCTGGCCTTGTTGAATCTCATACCATTGGCCTCAACCCATCAATCCACCCTGTCCAGGTCCCTCTGTAAAGTCTTCTTACCCTCAAGCAGATGAACCTATAGAAGCTGGCCCTCAATCTGCTTTGACACTACTTGTCAAAAACCAGATAAGAGCAGGAATTTATGATCTGTTCACACAGAGATTCTTTGGATAAGTATACTTGTTTTTTACCTATGTTTCTACTCAATATGATTTTTTTCATTCAGTCCTGAATTTCTCTAGGTATTAGCGATTATTTATTGAATAATAGTGAATAACAGTAATTTTAGAAGTCTTAACTTTGATGTGTCTGTCTTCTAAAGACTGTTTTTACAAAGATATATGAGCAGCCCTGAAAACTCTTTATTTTCATACAAGGTGCACAAAGTTGGTGGCCAAAAATGGTTGAATGTGACTAGAATATGCTATAGTGGCTGCTGAGAGATTTGCTGAAATATTAGCACCATTCGGTAACATGCAGACATGCCATGTGGAGAAGAGCTTACTTGTAGATATTGTAAGATATTTGAAACACCCTAGATCTGTAGGCATCTAAAGCAATTTGAATGGATGTATGGTGTTTCCTTGACTGATTATCATGTTCACAGAGCTGGTACAACACTCCTTCTTTTGTTATCTTCTCCCAGTATTGGTATATCTATGTAGGCTTTTTCAATAGTTATTTATTATTTAACTCCTGTAATACCAAATACTGCATATACAAATATAAAATGGAAGATTCAAAGTGCCCTGTGCAGTCCTGACTAGCCACAAATAAATGTGGTGCATTTGGGTTTAGGAAAGATACCCCATACCTGGGGTAAAACGTCTTCCTAATCTACATCTCTAGTGTACTGCAGAGAAGAGGAGCTGAACACTGCCCTAGTACCAAAAGCCAGTATATATATGTTCTTCTTGTCTTCTACATTACTGAATCACTACATCATTCATTTAAGGAGTTATGGAAATGTATAAAGAAATCAATTCATTATTATGTACTGACATCATCCATTTTATTAAAATTATTTTAGAGGATACCTCATGTAAAAACCACAGCAGGGTGACTCCTTACCCTCCCAAGTATCTTAAGTATCTACAATGCAAACAAATAGGTAGAATTAGTTGGCACTTACGTTCTGCAATCGTGATCATGATCAAAAGTGCAACTTCACATCCAGTGTCTATGGGTAAAATTCCATTGTTCTTTCTACTATTATATGTTCTATGTTGGCATGATAATCTTGTTTCTTTGTCACCTTGACATGACAGCCCCTTTTCAGTGAGAAAGTTTCCAAAAAATGAGCCCTGTTTTCCAGGTGTGTCCCACTTACTGCATGACTCTAGTCCTCCTCCACTGAACTTCTCACAGCACAGGTGTTGTGGACATTTAGCTGGTAAGAAGCTATGTTGCCAAAGAAATGTCATCAGAAGAGGGGGCAATGCGATTGCAGAGGGCAGTATTCATTACAGAGAGGTGTTAATTTTGGCTAGGGTTTTCATTCTGTCTTGCATAATGTAGTTTCATGGCTGGGGCTTCCTCTTTCTCTTTTAGAAGAGAAGGATGTAGAAAGAAACTGTCTGCTTACTTCTGAGGCTGGATGAAAACTAAGAAATCGTTTGAATTTATATGCTGTGGTGGCTGAGTCTATTTGCATGGGATGATCTTTCCAGAGGAGCTAGGAGGCAACGGTTCACACAGCTGTGAGTAGCCCAGAGGTACTCTAACCCATGAGGTGAGGTGAAGTCCCACTCAGAAATACATACTGTGGGAGCACTGGCACTGTTGCACCAGTCAGGCCAAGTATGTGTGCTAGTGTCAGTGGTTGGAGTTCAGAAAATGTATTTGAGGGGTTGCCCAGTGTGGGCACAGCAGAGGTGGCCTGATGACATCCTAGTGGCCTGTGGTCACAGGCGTTTTCTGATGAAACAGGTCTGTGTCATACAGTAATCCAGTACTAAGGCGAGAGGAAAAACTACTTAATTCAGTAAATCAGGAAATTGATGAACAGCATCTACTCCAGACAGATTGTGCATTTGTTACATGAGAATGACACCTTCTTTACTGTGTTCTGTTGGCATAAAGTAATGATATGCTATTTGCAGCTGAATCAAAATTCCTCAGGGAAAAAGAAGATTTTTGTAATTGATCTGACCTCTAATGCTGCACTAGTACATACCTTATGTTCATTTTTATGCTGTGTTAATTCTCCCAGAGAATAATTTCTGTGTCAATACTTTTTCCATTTTCAACCTACATCAAAGTCCTCTATAGGCCCTTCTGTGTTCCCAGCTCTGCCATCTGAAGTGCTTATTACAAATTCTTGTAAAATACTGGTGCAAGTTATTTTCTGGATATTATCTTTCTCTCCTGCTTGTCTGGTAAAACACTACATAACTCATTACTCTTAGCAGTTGTTGTAGAATAAATAAGGAGCAATAGCAAATGCTTAACTTGCCTATATTCTCCTTGCCATCTCTAGCTTGTCATGTTTCAGCTACTTCTCCTTAATAGCATCACTGGATATCACTGGTACAAAGCTAAATTCATCAAGCACGTCTTCTGCTTTGAAAAGTGGATTTCTCTTGACTTTTTCAGTACCCTTTATGGTCAAGATTGCAATCAGGGAGCAGCCAGGCTCTCTAAAAGCCTTTCTTGGTAACCCCTTGTGCAATTTTTGTTGAGGAAAGGAAGTAACTGCAATAGAAAGATGAAATCCTGTTGTTGATTTATGAGACAGGAGACATGACTGGCATATTTCAGTTAGTGGTAAAGCACCACTAAGAGTTGTTCAGGGCTGGAAGCTACTGTTAAATGACCTGGAAAAGACGATGAGCAAGAAGTAGGAAAATAATTTACATCTGAAAACAAATTTTTGAGATTAAGAAAAACATGTTAGTATGACAATTGCTACCCCCAGTACTTTTGTACAGTTGCAAGTTTTTATAGTCACCTATGCTGTCATCAGTTTAAAAAAAGAATTCCTAGGCACATGAAGCAAAGTATTGGGTGTTATGTTATTGTTCATTCCAATACTATGTTTCCTGATACATAATTTTCTGTTTGTATCTTAATTACACACAAAAAAGGTGTGTTGAAGCCCACTGTAAAGAAACCGCTTTCTCATCAAACTTCATTTTTTTTCCTTAAAACCTGCAATTAATCTATTGTGTAAGTGCACTTTTTTCTCTCAGAGGATTCCTGCACAGTTGAAATGATGGTGTTTGGGTTTTTTTTTCTATTATGTGTCTGGATGTTTGATCTTCAGATTTTGTCCCAGCCCTCATAATTCTCCCTTTTGATGATATCTTACAATTTACATTTCTTTCCACTGACTTACTGTAGAATATATTCCAATGTTTAAAAGAGGCTCATGGGACTCATGTCTTTTTGAAAGCTTAGTGTTTGTCATACTTGTTTGTTGCTATGTCGTTTCCTTTTCTAGATGAAAATCTGAAATGCTCTTTTCCTAAGTAATTTCTGCCACAATCTAAAGCTTTTGTCCTAACTTAGTGTCCTTTTGAACTCATTTCTTTGAAGCCTCCTCCTTAAAACTGTACTGCAGCTTCCCTCAGAGCAAAACACCTTAGCTAGTTCTAAACACATCCACAGTCTCCATCTCTAGCAGATAAATCTAGCATCTTGGCAACACTAGAAGTAAGACATACCTTTCAGTGTTTTAGTATCTGATTATCACCTAACTGCCTTAATCTCTAGCCAGATTTTCCCTCCGTGTCTTCATTGACATAGTTTTGTCAGAAGGCTACTTTTTCTAGCAAACCATGCTGATTTCCCAAATTCAAAAATGAAAGCAAAACTGTTTCCTAAAAGACAGTACTTAAATATGTTGGTTTTTTCCTTCATGAATTGGGGTTGTCTAATTCTCTGAAAAGATAAATGCATGTATAGAAACACTCAAGAAGTCTAGAAGCCAAATAAAGGCTTAGCTTCATCTGGTCTTAGAGATGAGCCCTCAAGAAAGAAGGGTTTTGGTATTATAGATGAAGCAAACAGTAACGCCTATAGATTAAGTCTCAGTTCAATAATTCTGTTATTTCTAATGCTGAAATAAGGAAAAAACCACATTCTTAGTCATGTTAAAAGTACATATGCAGCCATTTCACTGAAACTTGGTAAAACCTCTACAAGTGAAGATTAGAAATTTGATGGGGATATTATACTTTCCTCTCAATATGGCCTCTCTATATCTCAGTTTGTACAAATTCATTAGAGCCTGGTAATTTCCTCTCCAAAGATCTGGTTTGTACTCACCATGCCCAAGCATAAGTTACCAGGACTAGGGAAAACAACAACAACAAAAAGCCCAACCAAGAAAAAAAAACACCACCAAAAAAACCCTGTATGGGTGAAACTTTCATTTGCAATGCTGGAAATGATCCTTCTTTCCTCCCATGATTCTCCTTATCTAGTAATTAATCCAGCAAAAAAGGAAACATTGGCTTTTTCTACTTTTCAGAATGGCACCTCCTTAAAATGGAATGTGGGCAGAGCTTAATCAGCAAACAGTTTTAACCAAGGAGTCTTTTCAGAGGGTTAATGTGTATATTTGTGTAAACATGTATATTGTGTAAACATGTACACACACACACATCTTCTCTTCAACATATACTCAACCACTTAGCTCTGTTTCTTAATACTTTCATGAAGGGATCATTCCAGTTAACTAAAATCAGGCTCTGCAGGGGACAATTGCATGAAACGTGTGTTTTTAAGTCAGTGGCACCACAGCTAAAAGTGGAGACAACTCTTACCAACTGGAGAAGGGAGGCTGGAGGAGCATTGCCCCAGTAACTGAGCAGGGTAAGCCAGTTAATCCACTAAAGACCACATTTCACTCTGCAAAATAGGTCTGTGAAAATAGTACAAGCCTCTTGGAGGCGTCCCTCAGTTCCAGGTTCTTCCTGATAATGGTCACTTGGAGGCTGACACTGTCAGCCTGACCTATCCAAATGAATGTCAACCTACTGCTCAACTGCGTAAAGAATTAAAATCAGCCTTGTAGTTCTCTGCAGGCACCAACCACAGAAACTCTGAGAGGTTGGTTTTGGGTTGGTTTGGGACTCCTTGTCCTTGGCATCAGGATGAGACCTTGACCAAGTCAGAGTTAGTGTAAAATGTTTCATCCTTTCCTTTCCTTGGGCATGCCAAAAGATAATCAAAGAATCCCAAACTGTAAACTTTAGATGTATTTAAAAACTAAGATAACAAAATCAGATAAAAGATAATTTTGTAAAAAAAGAAAGTACAGATGCAATTATTAACCACTTTCAATCAAACTTCATCCCTTGTTAGGCTTTTCCTTGTAAGCAGTGTTTGATCCTGAGCCTTGTGACTTTCCAGGTTTGATGGACTTCATGTAGTTCCAGAGTGACCCAGAGGAACCTTCCTCTTTTCTGTCACCTCTGGTGCACAGCTGCTTGAATCTGCTGCTTGCTGACAACTCCAAACTCCCTCTAGATCCCATGGCTACCCAGGAAGAGGTATTTCCCTGCCTCTTGTCTCAGTAGAGCCCACATGATCAAAGGACAACAGCTGGACTATGAAAATAATGGGACAGCCCTCTGTAACACAATATAGAGTGCTCTCACAGCCCCTCCAGTAGAATCATAGAATCATTCTGGTTGGAAGAGACTTGAAAATCATTAAGTCCAACTGTTATTTGAGTACAAACAAAAAAGCCCTCCAGTGCAGCTTCCTTCTGAAAGAACTGTTTAGATTCTGGTTTCTGCCATTAAGATTATGCTGTCACAACTACATATTCTTACTCTGTTCTTTGGTGATTCAAAGTCAGTCCTACAAATATGTTTCAAAAGATTCTTGATGAATGAGGGCTGTGAGGAGTTGCTTGTCTGAGGGACATCAAAATGTACTTTCAAGTCAGAAAGAGAGAGTTTTTTCTGTATGATTCCATTTTCACTGCCCTTGGCCACAACATTCTGAGTTGATTAAGTAAAACCTTTTATTTCTTTTCCAATAATAGGAGGAATGAAGTCACTGTGACTTCATCAAGGAATTCACAGATCCTTCTCCATGCTACAAATTCAGGGGAGAGCCATGAATGGCACCATTTTAAGTAGGAATGATTCTGCCTCAAAAGAGGTGGCAAGAATGATAATCCTCAAACTCACAAAAGTCCCATGGTCCCAGGAAGCACATTGGAAGAGCTTTGGTAATATTTATTCTTTGCTATCTGCTCCACTGGTACCACCCGGTGTTGGCTCTAACTTTTCTGTGCAGGAGAAACATCCATAATGATTTTCTCTCTTGATCATTATCCAAGAAAAACAGGACAGTCCACTGTGTTGTCATTCTCTGTAGGTAATTCTCATACTTCACACCAGCTTCTTCACAGGTAACTGGTTTTGATTTTACTATTTTCTGCCCAGTTGAGCTATTATCGTGACTTGTTTTTTCAGGCTTTGGTGATCTCTACTGCTCTTCATCTGGTGCCCTTCCCCAGCAGGGCTAAGTCTAAATCTGATTTACTCTCCCTGAGCTATACAGGACTAGTGGTGATTTTATGCACAGAGCTGTGGTGCAGGATCATTTCCCTTTCGGTTATAACATTTTAGCTGCACAGGGTCTAGTATCCAGTGTGGTTTTTTAACAGAGAAAGTCTTAGAGAGTAAGGTTTATACACACACACATTTGACTTTGTCCTGTCAATCATATCTGTGACACATGGCAATGAGTGTGGTTGTGCATTTCTACAGGATCCAAAGTAAAAATATGTGTTAACCTTCACTTGAGGCTGCAGGGAAAACCAGTGCATGGCAAGGCTTTGAAGTGTCTCCTTGTGCACAAGTAGGGCTATGAAGGTATGGGTATATATGCATGTGTCTGTGAGAGACAGGATCTATTTGTGATCACACCTATCACCAGGGTTGGACTCGTATGCCCTAAGAGTGGCTGCCTGAAAGTCAGGCATCTGGTATGAGCAAGTTGCCCAGACTCTTAATGTGTGAAAATGCAGGCTCCTTTAGAGGTGGATCCATGCAGTCTTGGACACCCAACTTAGGAAAGAATGTGCTAAGCTTGGCAAGGTAGCTAGAGGGAGCCTATAAGGGTCCCTTTGACTAGAAATTTAGACACCTAAAGATAAATGAGACAAATCCCATTGACCATTCTTACAGGGAGCTGGGGATGACATTCCTGCCTGGACTTCCCGTCTTTAGCTCTCCTTATGACTTTGTGAAATATTTGCAGGTCTTACACATACGTTTTCTGTTGTTGAGGATCCACTGCAAGGTGCGGTTTGTACTTTATTGTTTCCAATGACAGTGCAGAGATAGTCACTAAAGTTTCCACTTATTTTAAACCTGAACAGGGAGAGAAAGTCAGATTTAGTTGCATTCCTGACCTAGCTGGATGCAATGCAGTCAGTATCACATCCATGAAAGACAGAGTGGCACCTGGCCTGACTGCTAATCTATATTATTTTCAGTGTGATTAGAAGCTGCCTTGTTGGAGTCTCCCTCTCATTCGTTAATTTTCTTCCCCAGACCTCAACAAAAGTATATGGGCTATGCTTTCCCCTCCAGAGACCTTCCCCTTCTTAGGTAGCCTCCATTCAATGGTGCTGACATCACACTCACTCTTGTCCCTGCCTGGTGTATCCTTTCTTTCCCCACTGAACTCCATCTAGTCAAATTCCTCCTTCCCCACCAGAACTTCAGCTGTGTCCTCTCTTTCCATCCTGATATGACATGCCTGTGTTCCCACATGATTTACAGGTTCCCTTTGACTTGTCACAGGGATGTGCTGAAGCACCTAATCTCAATGAATCAGCTTGCTACAAATGCAATCCCTGATTTTGCTTGTAATCCCTGTTCTTGGCGCTGGTTTTGGTTGGTTTTGGTTTTGGCTTTGGCTTTTTTACTATTTCCAGTTGTTGCATCATAGTGACTTGCTGGAATAAGCTTACATGTCTTCCTTATATTCCTCATCATTAATCCACTTCCACTTCTTATCACTCTCAGAGTATTTAAGACCAAGTAAGTAGTAATGACCACGTGATTTTGAAGCAAGATAATCCTAAAAAGGAAACAAACAATGATAATACATTAAAATTACATTTTCTTCCCCAGAGGTACACAGAAAGCTTAGTGCTAAATAGTCAACGGAGAAAGTACAGTGTGCATCCAGCCAAACCATCTCTTTTCACAGCTTTAGAGCCTGAATTTTTCCATTTTCACTTGGTCTCATCTCTCTTCCTGGGGCTCCTTAGAAATAGACTAAATAGAATAATACACCTGTGATACCATTAAAGCTATGCATTGTAGTTAGCCAGCTGTGGCTTGATACCTGGGAAACACTTTTCTATTCTGATTGTGATAGGAAAGCCTTTTCTGTTTTTGCCAAAGCAATGGCTCTCACATAGAAGTGTCTGTTTGACTTGCTTGGTCTTGGTTTGTGTGTTAAATTTCTTTAAAACATACGTCAGCTAGGCAGAGAGTTTGCTCCTTCCCATGCAAGCATGCCTGGGGAGAGGAGCTGCCAGACTTAAAGCACTGAGACTCATCTTACTGTGAAGGTGTTTGCTTCCATACGGAGGTGCTTGGTGCATATGGATAGCGGTTAATTATAGACCCTCAAAGACTTCTAACATGAGAAGACACAAGTGTAATTCATCGGCCCTTTGACATACAGGTCAAGCAACCCAAGGAGCAGCCCCATGAATTTAGATCTTACCCATTCTTCTGTACTCTCAATGATCACCAGGTTTGAACCCCTGTCATTACAGTCTTTGAGGAAGGCATCCCAGTCTTTTCTTTCCCTTTGAGAAAAGAAGTAGCATTTTTCCCCATTTTCTTCCCATCCTAGGGGGCAGCCTGTGGTAGGGAAGAACAGGTGTGGGAAAATTCATGTTCATACTAACAAAAGGATCCCAATACGAAATAAATGTAAGAGAATAAGTTACAGACAGAAAAGTACCTGTGCGGTTCTGCTTATAATTTTCACCAGACCACCGGGGGGGATCCCTGCCAGTCTTCATAGCTGATACCAGCCCAGGAGTCACTAGACATGGATCAGAGAAGTAGAATCACAGATAACATTATCCAGCCTTTTAAATCTTTGCTCGGGTGATAAAGGGAAATGGTCATGACAAAAAGCAGCTTTCAGTTTTCAAGTGTCTTATTTGCCTGCTGCAAGATATGGCAATAGTGATGCTGCTGAAAGAAAGAACATTTCTCTCCAACACCAGGCAGGATACTGGAAGGAACAGAGAATGGGACCTAGAAAGGGTGAGATGATTCACACTGCGTGGTGTAGTATTGTTGGTTATCCAGCAGCTTCTGAACAGCAAAAGGGAATTGTGCTTAGTTAAAATACTAAAAATGAAGTGGTATTTGAAAAGCAGCATACACACATTGATCCATCATTCTAACTACAATGCTGTCATACTAAAGGGACTGTTAATTCATGTCCATTTACGTAGCCACAGACTCCACTAGCATGAGACCAATCAGTTCTTTCTTCTGAAACAGTAATGCAGTGCTGATCAAGCACTACTTTTAAAGAAGATAAAAATGTGAAACATCTCTGGCCTTGGGAGCTCATTCTATGCATGTACAGGATAAGGATGTTTATTCCTGAGATGTCAGATTTTTTGTTTGGTTTTATGCTGAAAAAAAACCTAGACAGTTTTCAGAGGATACTGCCAAAGTTAATTATTTCCTCAAGAAACAAACAGTACTGGCAAGGCAAATATTTTCAAAGATAAAAGCTGATCAATAAAAGTTTAATGTTGCAGAGACTAAATGGTATAATTTTCCCTGTTCCTTTTAGGAATTAACTTCCAACATATTGATGTGGGAGAAGCTGAGTCTTAGATATCACTGAAAAAAAAACGCAAAAACAACCCCCAAAAAACCCCAAGGAAAGGTGTATGTTTGAACATTTGAAAACAAAGGTTCTCAAAGCTCTGGTATACAGAATTACATCCAAATCTGTATACAGAGATACACATGATAAAATTGGCATTTTATTTTATAGAGTATTAAAACAGATAATTGTGGTGGAAATAATGAAACTGAAGACTGAGAAGTTGAAGAAGCAAACACATGTTTGGAAGAGGAAATGAAATTTACTCTTCAGGAGAAGTTCTCAATACCATGATATGTTTGATTTATGATACATTATGCTATATATGATAACAGGACCATTCCATTTTAGAAGATGAGGAAGTTGGGTTTAGCATAAAGCCTGAGCCTGTGGGTGGAAGCATGAAGTATTTCTCATAAAGATATCCTGAAGTTCTTAGTATAAAATAATACCAAACACTGGTACTCAAACTGCCTAAGGTAATTTTAAAGCACTTATTTCTGTGAAAAAAATAGAAATGAGTGCATGCTGGTATACATTCTACTGAATGGAAATGAATTTATAAAACATAAATTGTGAGTCAAGATTTTCTCCTGGAATATTGTCACTTTTAACTCTGAAATCTGCCTGAGAGATTCAGACAGCTGCATTACTGAAAATGGTTGAAAGGCACCAAACCCTAAAAAAGCAACGTGTTATTTTCTGATTGGATCAACCTAACACTGAATTTTATCATGCTTTAGTCATATGCTACTTGGGAACATCAAGGCTTCCTTTTCCTTTTACTGAATCCCTAGAGCAACAGTGAAAAAATAAAACAGAAAAATCTGTTTGAAATTGTATTGTTTCAATACATATATGAATTTATATGCATATATCTTGAGGCTGGATATCAGCTCCTGGTTTCAAAAAAGAGCAAAATTTAATTCATATGAAGGAGCATTTGAAACAAAGTCAGAACTGCCTTCTCTTGGAAGACCACCTTATGAACTGCAGGGTCAATTTTTTATTTACTAGCAGATAAATTTTCTCAAGAAAGAATAAAATAATACGACACTACTACAAGAATTTCTGGTTGGGTTTTGTGGAGTAGAATTATTGTCATTTTCATGAACAGAAATGGAAAATACCTTCTGGCCTGCAAAGCCCTTGTTTGATGGAGTAATATCCAGAGGTGACAGTCCATTTAAACTAGCTGTTTGTCACCAACGGTGTATTTGACAAAACAAAACCACATGGGAAGCTCATATAAAATTAGAACTTCGAAATAAAACAGTTAAAATGACAACAGTTTTCATGTGGTGTACAAGTGAAAACCATATAGTATTGAAAGTAAAAACTAGTTTGATTTAGTTTCTCAGGTCTGGTCTAGATCTCATGTTTCTTGGGAGTATTTTTATGGCTCACTGAGGCAGTACTGAACCCAACAAAGTAACTGAAGCCGTATCTGAATCAAAGTCTAATGACTCCTCATTCAATTCCTGATTTAAAGCTCCTGATTTAAATGTTGGTAATTTCACTTTGTTATGTTGTTGTTTGGTTGTGGTTTTTTTTTTTAATTTTGCCCTTCCTGTGGTATTTTACATTTTATAAAGGACAGAGCATTACCATATAACTGTCTTTTATTCTTTGCCTTGAAAAAGAAAAAAACAATTACCTCCTCCAACCTTATTTTTTTAAGTTCTGTGAATCAAAGGTTTTGGCATGTCTTTTCAAAGACTTTCTCCATGTACATCTCTGAATAGGTGGCAAACTCTGAGACTTTCTTCTGTAATTTTAAACTTTCAAACCACTTGGCTCATTTATTTCTTCTTACGGCCATAGTTGGCTAAAAACTACTGTCCTGTGCCTTCAAACTAGCCTTCTGTTGCTACTGGGTTTGGATGTCATGACTTAAATGTCAGTCACTGGGTGAGAGTCACAAATTAATTGCAGTTATTACATTTTTAGCATGACTTACACGTGAGCATCAGACACACTGCAAAGACCAGTAGGAGGATTATCACAGCAACTAATACAGCGACACTTCTTCTCGAGCAACAGCTTTTACCTACAGATAGAAAAAATGAAGATAAGGGGAACAACGGGGAAAGGAACCCTTCATCTTCTTTCAAAGATGCTGTTTTCAGGCTCACACTGACAAAGCTCTTTCAAGTTAGGCAAAGCTCTTTGCTGCTGTCTCTTCAGATGATTGTTCTTCTTGTGATAGACGCTCTGTGGACACATTTTTTTTTCCATCACAGACATTCAACCTGAGCTCTTCTGCCATTGGCTAGAATACTTTGTTGAATTCTGCTGCACTTGGTACTAGAGTTAAGTGCTCACTGGGATCCTTATCTGCCCTCTCTAAATGCTACGAAGGCAAAACTCAAACAACCTACCAGATAAAGGTTCTGCCATTTTATACTCCTCAACAAAGTACATTTTTCAGAGGCGTTGAACTGTCTCTTCCTTCTGATCTGACTTTTGTTTATAGACTTTTTTTCATGATTTACTTCAAGGGGATCCTTGCAATATTCACTGATATGCCAACTTGGTGGATACAGCTGGATGCTATAGAGCACAAGCAGGTCCAAGAGGGAACAAATAATATATTCAGTGGCCGATTGGATTCGTCAGAGACTGAATTAAAAGGTAAAGGAGAACTTTCCATCTCTTCCTGCTTCACACATCTGCTTAGAGTATTTACTTACCCTTTCTGCTGTCTTTGAAGTTTCTTGAGTGCATGTGACAACTAGGATCTGAAAACCAAACTGAGAGTTTTGCTGCTATTACCCCTGCTCTGTACAGTAAACAGTTTTAGATAAATGAGGAATCACAGAATCATAGAATTGCTATGGTTGGAAAGGACCTTTAAGATCGTTGAGTCCAACCATTATCTATTTCTACCAGGCCCACTTCTATTCCATATCTTTGAGCACCCTATCTAGATGGCTTTTAAATACATCCAGGGGTGGTGATTCAACCAGTCCTTGATAACCCCTTCAGTGTAGAAGTTTTTCCTAATGTCTAACCTGAACCTCCCCTAGCATAGCTTACTGCCATTTCCTCTTATCCTGTCAGTTGCGGCTTGTGAGAAGAGACCCTAGAGCTTCCTTTCAGATAGTTGTAGAGAGTGACACCCTTAAGGTCACCCCTCAGGCTCCTCTACTTCAGGCTAAACAACCCCAGTTCCCTCAGCCTCTCCTCATAAGACTTATCCTCAAGACCCTTCACCAGCTTTGTTGCTCTTCCCTGCACCCTCCCCAGAACCTCAATGCCTCTCTTGTACTGTGGTGCCTAAAACACAGTACTCAAGATGCAGCCTCACCAGTGCCAAGTACACAATCACTTCTCTAGCCCTGCTGATCACACTATACAAGCCAGGATGCCATTGGCCTTCTTGGCCACCTGGGCACACTGCTGGCTCATGTTCAGTCACTGTCAATCAACACTCCCAGGTCCCTTTCTACCAAGCAGCTTTCCAGTCACTCCCCAAGTCTACACCTTTGACGAAGATGTGGTGGCTTAGGTGCAAGACTCCACACATGGCCTCGTTAAAGTTCATACAATTGACCATGGCCCATCAGTCCAGCCTGTCCAGGTCCCACTGAGGGGCCTCCCTACCCTTAAGCAGATCAACACTCCCACCAAACTTGGTGTCATCTGCAAATTTACTGAGGGTGCTCTCAATCTCCTCATCAATCCATCTTGAATCTTCATCCTAACTGCAATCAATACCTGGTCTGTTCTGTCCAATAACCTCATTTTCACACCTACTTGTGCGTTGCTATTCAAATTACCAAAATGCTAGGAAGTTGTCATACTTAGTAAAATATTAAACTGGACTGATTTTAAACCAGTCTTTGAAAGAACACGGCACTGAAGAAGAACCCTTTTTCAGTCAGGTTTTCTGCCAGAGGAGTTTTGGTCAGGAAATGGTCGAACCCTGAAAACATGTTGATTACACAAAGCAGTAAATCTATTTGTGGGATTACCAACAAGACTAGGAAGGTTGGAGAGAAGTTTAAGGAGCAAAATGGAAGCTTGTAGGAAGAAAGTTGGTGACCAAGAATCCTAAGGTGTCAATTCCAAAAATGGTCCCAATACCCTAGGCAGGACTGGAGGGAGAAATGAAAAGGCGGCATATTAGTACCTGGCTGAAAAGATGGGGTAAGGATCCAGATTTCTGATCCTTCAGGAATTTGGGACACCTGGTGCAAAGTGTCCAAGCATTCTGGAGGAATAGATTTCATCTTAACTATGAGAGAGTCAAGCTACTGGACGTGATAGCTAGAAGGTTTTAAGTAACTTTTAAAAATAACAAAAGCAAGCTGGCAGAGGCTGAAAATGAGAAAAGGGAAGCTGGCATAGCTAAAGAACAGTTTAGGGTAATATTACTATTATTTGTGACTTCAAAACCACTGTGTCCTCAGGAAAAGGAAAGGTCAGAGTGTAGAAATAGTTACACAGAAAATGCAAAACTGACTGTCATTTAAATAAAGTGTTAGGAAGTAAACAACAGCTATGGCACACCTACTTCTACACAGATACTAGAAGTCTGAAAAATAAGATGGGAAGACCTGGAATGTCCCACCCTAGACTAAAATATTCAGATATCAGGTGTCTGAAAATAGGTGGCTTTTGCCATATGAGATATGCTGCAGGTATCAGATAACTGCACAGACCTGGAAGATGTTACACAGAACCTTCAAGAATGTGTGGTCTTCCAGATTTGCATACTGAAGCCGGACCAAATGTCCTGATGCTTACCAGATGGCTTTGGGTGCCTGTGGTTGGGTAACTGAACAGCATCCCAGTCTGCTGTTTATATGAAGAAGTAGCTAAAAGGAAGAGAGTCATCATAGTACTAGACTACATAAGGAAAACCGAAGTGCTCGTTGGTAAAAGAGGAACTACAGGAAGGGTGCTTATTAAAAAGAAGCTAAAAAGGACTACTAAGAGAGAATGAAACCCATACAAGCAGATCACATATTATTGAAGGATAGCATCCTGGCAATACATGGCCAATACTAATAAGAATGATCTGGAAACAGGCAAAAGAAAGTTGACACATCAGTTAGAAGCAGATTGTTATCTTTCCACAGTTGTAGCCGTTAAATGAAGAAAATAGAAAGTATCACAAACTCTGGGAGAGCAAAGATTCTATGTAAGAAATACCAATCAGATAGAAAAAAAAAACCTGAGAAGGAAAAGACTTCAAACACATGTTTTCAAGTGTATTTCAAACACGTTGTTTCTTCAAACACATCAAGAGAAGGTATGTTGCTGGAGATCTGTAGGCCAGGGAATGGTAAGGCTATCCTGGAAGCATTCAGAAAATAAGGTCATAGTCGAGGCTAAATTAATCCTTCCTATCAGGGTTGACTGAGTAAACGCTGGGTAGATCTTCCATTTCAGGGCAATTCCTTGTAAGGAGCCACATGAACTGGAAGATGTATAAGACAAAATAAAAAATGGATATACTAACAAATTCTAAGAGACATTAGGTGTGAGATAGCTGGATTACTAATGCCATTTTGAAATCCCACTCTTAAAGCTATCTTTGCACCCAGGGACTAGAAGATAACAGATCTAAAGTGAATTATAATAATAATAATAATAATAATAATAATAATAATAATAATAATAATAATAATAATAATAATAATAATAATAATAATAATAATAGATTTCTAAAGGACATCTGTGAACTTCAGGTCTATTGTCCTGATCACACAGTCACAGAATCATTTAGGTTGGAAGAGACCTTTTCAGACCACCTGGTCCAACTTTGCTGTTCAAGGGGTGTCAGCTAGAGCAGGTTGTCCAGAACCATACACAGTCACGGTTTGAATATCTCCCAGGGTGAAGACTCTAGAACCTCATGTGTTAGGAATTATTCAGAAGGACAATGAACAAAAATCAGGGATGTTGTGGAGAGGTATCTCCATAAGAATGGGCATGTGAGCAAACCCAGACTTGGCGGCGCCAGTAAGGATGACTACAGGGAATACGTAAACAAGGACACACAAGGACGGTTACAGGGAAGACGTAAACAAGGACACACGGGGACAGCCACGTGCGGCGTGTGACATGGGAGTGATGCAGCAAGAAAATGGAGGCAGAAGGTGGAACCAAGGGAGGCACCTTGAGAGCAGTACCTGGCCAATCAAGAGATGTTGCTTAGCACCTGGCAGAGTTTGTTACCAATTAGAGTTGTGCTTCCAGCGCACGGTTAGCGCTGGTGGGTATATAATGAGTGAGCTTCGGGCAATAAACGGCAATGCTTGGATTATATTAGTCCGTGTACGCGTTGTCCATTGATCTTCAGACACAGGATGTTTTGTCTGCTGCATTATTTTATAAGTCCATTTAAGTAAAGTATGCTTCTACCTTCAGAAGTGCATACAGTTCTACTATTCCTATTTCAAAAAACATATAGGAAAATGCTTTTAGAAGGGAAGCAATAAATGACGGTGTAGACAAGGCTTCTGCAGTTTGGAAAAGAGATGCCTGAAAAGAAGCTATGTCAGAGTTATATAAAATCCTGAGTGTCATGAAGACCTTGGATAACGTTTGGCTGCATACTGACTTAGGGAACATCAGCTGAAACCAATAGGAGGCCAGTTCAGAGTTTAAAAAATGATGCAGCTGGTTCTTCATGTGATGTTAAAAAGAACTGTGGATTCTTTCATCAAAGGATGTTATAGAAATCAGGGCTGTGTATAGAACCAAGGGGAGACAGGGCAAGTTTGTAGGAGACAAATACACTGAGGGTACATAAATTAGAAACGTGTCTGTCTCAGGAAGTCCTTGAGTAGATGGACACATGTGAAAGTATCTCAGAAAGCTATCGTATAAGCCTACCCTCTTCTTATCATCTCTAGTTGTTCACTTATGCTCGCTGTTGTAGACAGGAGGCTAGGCTAGGTGGTTTCTTGATCTGGTACAAAATATCCTGTATCAGAGAAGCCAACGAGTGTTTATTTGCATATCAACTGCTTCCTACTCTGTCTATGTAAAGCAGACAATTATATCATCATGTCTCCTATATGATTTTATATCACTGCATTTTTGGAAAAGAAGGAACAGCCTCCTCTCCCTCTCCTCTCCTCTCCTCTCCTCTCCTCTCCTCTC
>VYZX01019809.1:8356-23601 GCA_013401335.1 Brachypteracias leptosomus | reverse complement strand
CTCCGCTCCTCTCCTCTCCAAAAATTCATGTTAATTTAGCAGACAGCTAAAAACTCACCAGATGATGTGCGGTTAGCTGCAGCATTTGTGTCTATGGACTGTACTTTCACTTCCGCATATATAGAATCTAAAAACAGGGAAAAATAACAGAGAATACAGAAAGTTGAGAAATAACTTAAATGGAACAAAAATGACTGAGATGATGAGAAATTCTAAACACATGACAGTGGCTGATTTATGTGACTGTGTTTAACTATGCCTGAATAATATTTTTATCCATTGTATTCACACCTTAGAGGACTTGCTATAGGCAGAAGCAGATCTGGTTTATGTTCAGTGCAGTCAATAACAGAGGAGACATGCGCACAAGCACATACATTTTAATTCTAAACAGAAGTGGAGAAAATGTCTAAGGTTGTCTGATTGTCTTATTCCATTCACATCTACATGTGAGCAGTGAGAACAGCCACAGCATTTAAGAAAACCTGAAAACTACAGATCATGCTAAATTTGAAGGGATTGCTAATTAATGACAAAATGGTGAGGAAAGTAAAAACTATTCTAACATCTGTGGATAATAAATACAAACGAATATGGAAGAAAGCATGTGGGGAAGGAAGGAAGGGCATAAACATATAAAAGGGGGCAGAAAGTAAGAAATACAATATTGCAATTTATTAAAACATTCAAAGTCATCCTGATACACAGCACTGAGCCCTTGTTTCTATCACTATACAGAATTAATGTCTTCTATGAGTTTAAATGCATTTTTCTGGCTAACGGAATTCATTTCATTCCTTTGTGAACACTGTGTTAGATCCAGGGAATCCACTATCAAAGGGATAGTATCAAACTGGAGGTAAAAGCAAAGAAGACAGAAGCCAGTGTTTGAGCTCTTTTCTGTGAGATACGTGTAACTACTAGGAATAACTAATAATTACTATGCATAAATTAAGTAAACACATGGAAGAAAAGAGTTGATAGGGGGTTTCCAGAAAGAAACAAGCAGAGAAACATAAAAATCTTATTAAAATTGTATTAAAATGATAAGTAGGAGTACATGGATTAAATGATAAGGAAAATTGAACCTTTAATCAGGTGGCATCTATTGTGAGTGCCTGTCAATTTAGCAGTGAAGTAATTTGCTGAAAGAGGTGATTGAAACACTTTTTCTTGGGGAGTTAGAAACTACAGCCATCTCAAAATATATGCCAAGGGATCACACTTCATGCAAAAGACAAGCACAGGATGGCAAGACATAGAAACTATTATTTCTATCAAAAGGGTAAGTAAGGTTTAAAAGAAAGGGAAGAAAAGAGAAAATGAAACACAGAGACTGAATGTATGAAGTCTGATATTTTAGGATGCAATTTTATGCAGATGTAGCAAAACCAGTGCAAAAGTTTATGTAACACTTCTTAGTGCATTAAAGAAAGATAAATTTCAGGTTAGAAATTTGCAAAGTCATTTATACTCAATGAAACTAAATCTGTCCATGAAACATTTGATACTTAATTTATTAGAGGAATAATTTTTTACAAACAAAGGCTGTAGGAAAAAGCCCTGAAGCAATGCCTACTATGGTCAGCAAACAGAAACAGGCTACATGTGGGACTGCTTCAAACTAAAGGAACGCTAGGTATTTGTTCTCCTGATCAGTTTGCTGCATGACCAATTGACATTCAGCCTTGGAATAATCTCCTAAATTGATATGAACTACTGTTAATATCACACAAGAAACTCTCTGTCATAATTTCACCTTAACAAATGAAAAGTAGACCTTACAACAATGCCTTTTTTGGTAAAAAAACCTACATGGACACCCTATCTATGCAGTTTTCACAGCACTGGACCTCACATTTCCATCGTCCTCTTTGGGACTTTGGTGCTCCACGGCACTCTTTCAAAATACGTGGGAGGGAGGCTGAAGAATACAAAGAAAGCTCAGTGCAGATTGAATGACCTACCTTGGATACCAGTGATCTTTGATCTGGACTTGGTTGACTCAGTCAAGTTCAAGTCAGCATAAATGAGATTTTCTGACATTCTTGCTCCTCTTCTTTTTTCCTCTCACTGCTGTGTTTAAAATGGTACTCTGGACAGAGGACGACTCATAGCTCCCTCCCTTCTCTAACCTTCACAAGGAAGTTCTTCCGTCTTTCTGTCATACAGAACATCGTAATGAGAAGGGAAGCCTACTTGTAACTGATCTTTTGATAGTAGCATGTTAAATGTAAGGTCGTGGCCTCGATGTCTTCATCTTTGTCAGGAACTGATTCTGGCATTAGTAGTATTTTGTTTCCAAATCTTGACACTCTGCACACACTCCCNTTTCCAGCTCTCCCCCTCCCCCCCCTCCCCACACACACACCTTGTACTTTGAAAAGACAAGCTTTATTACATGAAATGGGAAAAGACAAGCTTTATTACTTGAAATGGAAAGGAGAAGAAAAGTACAGAGATTTGTAAGTCAACCCCAGAAAGCAGAGTGAAGCTCTCAGTATGCATGTCACCAGGAGCAGCCCTGCCAACTCCAGAAGGCAGTGCTCTCAAAAGTAGACATCTGAAATCATGATATATTTGCTCCTGCTCCATAGGGAAATGTACTTAATGCTGCTGAAATAGAACTATGCCACACTTAGGATTCTAACACATTTGCAGCTCCTCTAAACCAGAACCAAACTGACTTGCTGTCCCCTGAGGAACATGGGGTTTGTGCACCTCAAAAACATGTTCTTCACCTCTGTAGGTAACTTCTGATGGCAAATAGGGATTCATAAAGTGGGATTAGTCCAATCTGTTTTGAGAAGGGCAAAGGCTGCTTAATATGCAAAGGCAGCAACTAGAATAAGTTAGTCTAAACAAGACAAGCCCTAGGCTTTCAGACTTCTTAATTCTGGCACTACTAATGCTTTCATAGAGCAGGTGGCAGCTATGTGGGCACTGTGCTGTGGAATCATTGTTAGAGGAAATATCCTAGCTCATAGAAGCATTTACTATTTGGAAATGCCAGATTTTGGTTTTGCTCTGATGGTCAATGTAATCTGCCAGGAGAAGCCTGATCCCCCAGCCTAATCTGCTGGATGACAGCAGGCTTGAGGTGAGCCAGCAGTGTGCCTTGGCAGTCAAGAGGACAAACTGCATCCTGGGGTGTATCAAACACACCATAACCAGCCCATCAAAAGAGGTGGTGATTCTGCTGTATTCAGTGCTGGTGCGTCCTCACCTTCAGAACTGTGTGCAGTTCTGGGCCTGTCGTGGTTTAACTACAGCTGGCAACTAAGCCCCACATAGCTGCTTGCTCACTCTCTGCTCCAGTGAGATGGGGGAGAGAACTGGAAGTACTGGAATTACTGGAAGTGTAAAAGTGAGAAAACTCATGGGTTGAAATAAACACAGTTTAATAGGTAAAACAAAAGCTGTGCATGCAACCAAAGCAAATCAAGGAATTCAGTTAAAACTTTCTATTCACAGGTGTTCAGCCATCTCCAGGAAAGCAGGGCTCCATCATGTTAACAGTTACTTGGGAACACAAACACCATAATTCTGAACATCTCCCCTTCCTTCTTCTTCCCCCACATTTATATTGCTGAGCATGACATTGTTTGATATGGAATAGTCCTTTGATCAGTTGGGGTCAACTGTCCCAGCTGTGTGCCCTCCCAGCTCCTTATGCACCCCTGGCCTACTCACTGGTGGGATGGGTTGAGGAGCAGAAAAGGCCTTGACTCCATGTAAGCACAGCTCAGCAGTAATGAAAACATCCCTATGTTACCAACACTGTTCTTATCACAAAAGATTGCCTCATACAAGCTACTATGAAGAAAACTAACTCTATCCCAGCCAAAACCAGCACAGAGCACCACAATTTAAAGCAGATATTAAGGTCCTTGAATGTATCCGGAGGAGGGTGACAAAGCTGGTGACAGAGCTGGAAGGCATGTCCTCTGGGGAGCAACCAAGGACACTGGGTTTGTCTAGTTTGAAGAGGAGGATGAAGGACAACTTCATTGCTCTCTACAGCTTCCCGAGGAGGGGAAGTCGAGTAGGAGGTGCGGATCTCTTCTCTCTGGTATCCAGTGGTAGGACACGTGGTATCCAGTGATAGGATATGTAGGACACACAAGCTGCATCAGGGGATATTTAGACTGGACATAAGGAAACATTTCTTTACTGAGACGGTGATCAAACACTGGAACAGGCTTCTGGAGAAGTGATCAATGCCCCAAACCTGTCAGTGTTTAAGAGGCATTTGGACAATGCCCTTAATGACATGCTTTAACTTTTGGTCAGTCCTGAAGTGGTCAGGGAGTTGGACTAGATGATTGTTGTAGGTCCTTTCCAACTGGAACTATTCTATTCTGTTCTATTCTATTCTATAGCCTCTTGCCCTAATTAAATACAAGTGAGTACTACTGGCCTTGCTGCAATTTGGCATGGGAATTCTCATGGGAATTTGAAAGGGAAAATGTTTAGTGAGAATTAAGATCATATAACTAAGCATAGTACAGTGATCTCAGGAATGTATGTTTTATCTGGGAAACAGCTCTGAGTGTCTGGATGATTCTCTTGGAATCCTGTGATTTTTCTTCATGAGCTTGCCTTCAAGACAAACACTATTTTTTTTCTATCCATGCTTCAGTTTTAGCCAAGATAATTGCTAGCTAATAAATGTTCAACAGCCCAATGAAGAAGGAATCCACTCTGCATGGTTAGTTACACCCCAACCACTCTCTTTTTGTGATAATTGCTTTTAAAGTCTGAGGATATTGTCAAAATAAACAGAGACTCTGCCTTGTAGAATGTGGGGAGAGAATTTGTTGAAAAGTACCATTGTGAAATTTCACATTTAGAAAAGTCAGTGTGGTGACAAAGAACATAACTACTATCAGATTTGCTCTTCTAATTCTCATGTATACATTGCGGAAAAATATAAGAAATGAGAACAGGAGATGATTTGTTTTTTTAAAAATTGAAATTTATTGGATTGCTATATGACAGAGTATAAGGTCTATTTTTCAGTGAACAGAGTCAATTGCCTTATTACTCAGCAATCAGCAGGTAAATTCCCTGCCATGCAGCCATTGATGGATATGCCAGGACTAGTTCTAGAATCAATCACAATTTTAAATAGCTAAGGACCCTAGTCTTCTATACTGACCCAAGTACAGGGAATATGTAACTAGCTTGAGACTATATAGTGACTACTGAAATGCCAGTAAGCAAACACATGTTGTAGTCCTTCTAAGAATGCTCTGGATTTGATAACTAAACAGCAGCTATTGAAGACATGACTGTATTCCTTCCTGTCTTTACTGCATTATAAGACATTGCTTTTTTAGAACAAGCTATGCTAGAAAGCGTTTCTTACAAAAATAAAAGAAATGCCAATGCCCATTGACCTATTTATTCCAAATGGGGGCAAAATTCTATCAGGTAAGATACTCTTAGGTTCAGGGCCATCTAATCTGGAATACCGTGCTACCATGTGGTAATTACAGAGACTTCCTTAACGGGCCAGTGATCTGTTCTGGTATTCTGCTCCTCACTTCCCGTACTCATTGGCCAAGAGAAACCAAGAAAACATCAGCTGTGTGAGATAAAGAAGAGGAAGTGAAGCAGTTTGCTTGGTGATTGATGACTCAGAAGTACATACTGCGGTCAAACAAAGATTTGCAGCAGGCCTCAGCCTTGACAGTGAGAGTTGTCCAGAAATACTGCAACAGACAGCCTGCTCTGTGATACTAATATCTCTGATTAGACCACTCTCATTTCTCTGGAGTTCCTGGAGATGAAAGGAAAGATGGAAAAATAAAATTATATGGTCTGTTTTTAAGTTGTGAGCCACAAGACTATGGCTTAACACTGCAAGTTTTAGATCGATCCATTTTAGTCCATTTTCTTGCTGTCCGGATGCGTAACTAGACTTCTTAGAAAAAGTCATGGCATGGGTCTCCCCTCTGACAGCAGAGACGCTAAGAGAGAAGATGATGGAATTCTGATCATTTCTCAAGTTAAGAGATTCTTTTTCCTAATTTATCTCTAAGGTGAGTAGCTACCAGACTGATGCACTGGAATGCAGTCAGATAAGTAAGAACCAGGAAAATATGTCACGTGCATGGATTTTCTGGATCATCCTAACTCCCTTTGTGTGCATATTGTCTGAGGAACCTTCAGCACTATTGTATTGCTCCTTCTGTCAAAAATGCCCTGCTATCACATCATCCCCTAGGTACTCTTATATTACCAAGAAGCAAGAGTGTTTTTTTTCTTTGGAGAAGGATTTTTAGCTTTTTAACTTCAAAATTAAGTGATGATTAAATATGTCTTGGACAGTTACTTGCAACTGCAGCCTAAGAGACAAGACTTTATAATTCAGGTAATCCCTTCCAGTTCCTCTAGCCATAGATAAGCTATGAGTAGCTGGTGTTATGCAAAGTGTATGTTGGCTCTATCTCTCAGCTGTGCTTTATTCTTGGAGCATCAGGGCAAAGTCCATTTCCCCACATGCAAATTGCTCAGAAGGTGAACTTACGTTATTGGTTTTGATCATGACTACTTGATCTGCCTCCTTGGCTGCTTTCTCTGCAATTTTGACAGTATCATTATCCCAGTCAACAAACTCCATGGCCATTATTCCTTCCATTGCACTGGGGAAAGAGTAAGGGGCAATGGGAACATGAATACAAACAGTAGAAAGATAAAGAAGGAGTGGGGGTGGGGGGAGGAAGGAAGTGAGAAAAGAAAATAAAGAAGAGATTGTTAAAGTATCACAGTTAGTATACTCCTGCAACAAGGGAGATCAACTTGACAGACCCAGGTACATAGTTCTTTCTTCCCTATCAGCAACATTTCATTATCTTTTCCCTCTGTGATTCTTCATAGCTACATTTTAC
This sequence comes from Brachypteracias leptosomus, assembly GCA_013401335.1. NCBI lineage: Eukaryota > Metazoa > Chordata > Aves > Coraciiformes > Brachypteraciidae > Brachypteracias > Brachypteracias leptosomus. The sequence goes on along the minus strand of VYZX01019809.1, from coordinate 16,705 downwards.
TCTGCTACTTTGAGAACCATGTCCATTCAGGACTCACTCTGAGGCCTCCTGCTTGAGTGCATGCACAACATACAAAATGTCAGGATAGCCTATACAACTGGAGATGTTGTTGCAAGGGTAGTAGAAGAGGAATGTAAGATACATCTCATTCATGGTGCTTGGCCCACCCTGCAAAGACACAAGACTGACTCAGAGGTCTGCTGAGACACAACAAAGAGACTATTTCTCCTCAGGAAAGCACTCTTGTTCACAGCTCATGCAGATCCTGTCTGGTGGAAAAAAAAATTTAAAAATTTTTTTTTTGAGAGTTAGAGAACTAAAGTATCCTCACATGAGTCTGATAGGTGACTCTGCAGTTTTATAACCTAAGCCTACTTATTCTCTCTTTGAGAAAAATTACCATATTTTTATTTCAATCTACAAGATCCTGAAACCTGAAGCTTTGGCAAGTTCAACTAAAACATTCAGAGAATTAACTGAGTGTGACACCCAGATCAGATTTTTTTCCATTGATCCCTACGTCTGGAATGGGCCCAACCAAATCAAACAGTTTTGCTCTCTGTGAATATAAACTCTGTAATCCTCTTCAGGTTGAATCTCAGTTTCTTGTGCATAGTTCTAAGTTCAAGAACATCATTAACTCCTCTGCGTGGCATATGCTCTAAAATAAGTTATGAAACTTGATTGTGACATCATTGTTTCTATGCATAGTTCTGATGTCAGTTCTAAAGAAGAAGAACTAAAAAAGAATGTCTTCATATTTTGAGATGCCAGATGATGTCAGTTTCTGTATTTGACTTCTACCTGTCCACTAAATCCAAGTATTCAAAGGCTGGAAACCAACACATCTGCAAGTTTCACTATTTGTACTTGATGTTTTGGACAAGAGTTAGCTTGCATGGTATTAGAGGCAAGGGAGCTTTGGCATGACTCAGTATGTCCATGATATTGTGTCTGACACAAGAAGCTTTTGTCAGGGCTGTATTTGCCTGGGGAAGAGAGATACGTCTGCCCAAAAGATTTTAATGGTGATAAACTAATTTTAAAAGCAATGGAAGATTTGTAGATAGAAAAGCAAACTTGCAAAAGTAATCTCTGACCGATCCAGTGTCTGAAAGTTGCATTCAACCAGGATCTCATCCCCCTGTGGAACACAGCAGGTCACACCATCAGAGCAATACAGGCAAAGCAGGCAAAACAACCACTCAAAACATGGGGAAGCAGGAAACTGCATGAAAACAATGGGCCACAGCCTGAGGAGGAATGAAGGACAGAATATGCCAATGTGCTCTGACACCTCTGGTGCTCACCACCTCCCCAGACTGCCTGCCCATGGCTACATCCCAGGGGAGGATCATACTGGTTTGATTGTGAGGATTTCCTTCATGTCCTGAATCTCCTGCAGTCTGAAGTCATACTTATTGTCCTCACAGATGATCCTCAGATGCTCACCATTCCTGGGGAAGACAAGCAAGGGGATAAAGTTATAATGTTTCCAGGGAGGAGTGTGGAATAACCAATTCCTGGATGAAACAAGCAGAGATGAGATGAATCCCCTCAGAAATTTGCCTGATCTCTTTTGTACTGTAACTCACAGAATGTGTTTTCAGCAACAGTCAATCCCAAACATACACTTAAAAGTTCTTGCCCAACCCTCTTTGGCCTGGAGTCCAAATAAGGACTTTTTACATGTCAGTAATTGTTGTGCCTTGAAATTTTCACCTTTGAGATAACGATCTGGGATCCTAGAAGTAAGAACTCACCACACCTGCATTACAAAGCACTGTCCTGAATAAAAAGACTGCGGAGCTGGTGGGCCGTTGAGGACTTCCCCCAAAGATGCAGAAGTATCACATGAGAATTCTTCCTTGCTATTTCCACCGTGTTTTGTGATATTACTTATCAGGTGGTTTCTGCTCTGCTTGAGTAGTTTCTCCATCCACATTACAGGTCCTTAGATCTCGCTATGTGCATCCACAGTGCACACTGCAAGGTGAATCAAAGCACCCAGCCCACAAATCCTTGTGGTGCTCATGGCCAGGCTGTCCCAGCAGCTGTCACACACCCTAACTGCTTGTTTTAGAACTGCTTTGTGCTGACAGCTCTGAGCAGGTGAACTGGTAGTCTCACACCACTGTCCAGCTACATCTCATAACAAAATGGGTTCAGGAAAGAGGAACCTGTCTTGGAGACCAAGTGTCACAAAAGTTCAAGTCAAGAAAAAAGATGCTTTGTCATATGACACATGGCTTATGCAACTTGTGTAAAGAGCAGGAGCCAAAACCTATTGCTATTGTCTGGAACAAATAGCACTGGCTGGGTCACTCATACTCTTTATATGTGACTTTTGGAGTATGCTGGTGTGTACTGGAATGAACACCTAAAAAGGAGACAGGTCTGCCCCTAAATTGCTATCAAAGATCTCAATCTGCTATATTCTGCCAAGTTCAAGTTTCAAAGAGTCTGGGGTCTCCACTAATTGGACAGGTGACTGAGTACGACATAGCTATCCTGTGTGTTACAGCAGAAATCCCAGAAAAAAAGTCACCTCAACTGCTCATGGTACCTGAATCAACTCTGTTCACAAGATGTTCCAAACACTTGACCTTCTGCTCTGGAGCCTGTGCTTCAGTTGGCTTCAGGACATGGTCCTAGCATGGTAAAGTCTGTAAAGGTACTTTCTCAGATATATGCTTATCCAATATGCAGCAATACTGTGAGTTTCCTTCACTTCCCTGTAGTGCACAGCTTTCACTCCTCTGCCAGACAGGTGGATGTGAAGCAAGTAGGCAAAGACATGCAGATCTGGAACCAGCATGCCATTCATCTGCAGTTCAAAGTGAAGTTGGTCAGAGCCTGGCAGTCAGAGCATAGCACTAAAAGTTTTAAGCCTGCCCACCAAGTCAAAAGCTTGGTGGAACTTGTATGTCAGCTTAACATTTCTTTTAAAAAGAAGTTTTAAGACCATTTCCTTCTGTAGGTCACTACTGACTAAAAAGCTACTCTGGTGAGCCTTTCTGAAAATTGCTCTTCTGTCTGTGGGTACTCTGGCATAGTTGTCAGAGTTTGTGATATCTCATGCTGGGTACTGTAAGCATGTCTTGCTATTGGGTGTTAAAAACAAAGACGAGATACAGGAGAGGTCATAAGTTGAACATGCAGATATGTGAACTCCAAGAAAAAGCAGACAGTAGGAAGAGTAAAAGCAGAAATTGTAAGACACTGATCAAGGGGTGATTAAAAGAATGAGCACAATGTAAACCTTAAAAGGTTCAATGAAAGTTTTTGAAAATTGATGGAAAGAAGAGAAACAAGATTACCGCAGGTCTCATAAGAGGGAGCAAACCTATGGGTTGTTTGAGAGGGATTGTGGGACTGTGCATTCAATATTCTAAGTGGATTGTGGGAATGTGCAAAATTTATTATTGGATGCCTAAGGAAGAGGTCAAAATTAGGGAAAGAGAGAAACAAACATGGGAAAATGGAGAGAAGAAGAGATGAGTCCAGTTGTGCTTAAGCAGACTGCCGGTCAGTATGCTTGTCTGATCAAACCTGGTACCTGCAATCTAGACTATCTTATTAAATTCTGTTCTTAACTACTTTCTGTGTGAGTGTGCTCTATGCTGTGTATATGTGTGTGCCTGTGGCTTCAGGGTAAGGTCATCCACAAGGGAACTTTAAGATGGAAAGACCCCAGGTCCAGGCCAGAAACTGCGTAAAAGGGCCCTGGATCTAGGCACAGATGATCAACAGACTTGTGGTCTGGACCAGAAATTGGAGAGACCTACAAACGTGATTACATATGGGAGCTGAATGACTTCAATTTTCCTCTGGTGAACTTTAAGCCTGACTAGTCAGAGAAGAAGAGAATTGGGTCATTTGTGTTCTCCATGCTCCTGTGGGTGTTGTTCATGCCTGCTTGGTGCCTGCGAAGGTACTGTACTCCTGTCCATGTTGATCTGCTTGTGTCCAGCTGAGTCTGCTGTCTGGGCATGTGTGCTGGCGTGGAGTGGGGTATGTCTATATCTTTGGAGTTTGCTTCCAGCCTCAGCACAATCTGGGCCTGGGAAAGGAGAGGGAAAAGTGGCATCTTGCAATCCTGGAGGGTCCTGTGAATCCCCTGGATCCCAGAGTCCATCAGAGCCAATTATTGTTAACAGCCTCTTGGCTGTGAATTGAGGAATGTCAGATCTTCTGTCTAGAGGTACCTTCTTGATCTGGGAGTGAGCACTGCATCCTTCCAGCCTAGTTCCTGCCTTCCTGCAGCAGTACCACGCACCTATGGTAGGAGAAAGGCCTCTTACCTGTGGTGGAGCAGGCTCCCTTGGGGCTCTTGGAAAGTCATTACATCCTTTGGGTTTTGTTTCAGGAGTTGGACCTGAACAACACCACATATAGTGTCCCTTTCCCAATCACAGGTTGGGAGCAGGCACAGACCAACAGGAAGGTCTAAGGCCTCCATTCTACCCTCAGTGGCATGTTGCACTGTAATGTACAGCTCTGAAGTCAGGCAAGGTGCATGGTTGCACAAGTCTTCACTCAAAGTGCATCTGGATTGCTTCATTTTTATTTTTATACTATATTTAATAGGAAATTTGCTATAGTATGTGTCACTCTTGCAGCAAATTTCATATCAGTATTGGCACTGCATAATGTAAAATCAGAATAAAATTTGTATGAGGGTTTTGTCTAAAACTCATCTCCTTTCTTTCTCCGTCCCCATGTACATGTATACCACAGAAATACAAGATACATTGTGCTGTGAAAGACACAAGATAGGTGCTAAAATTTGTGCAGCACTGACTTCTAATGACACTACCCAGTCAGAAGCACCAATTTCACTGAACTTGTAGTTTTACTCTGTTGAAAAAGAGGCAGAACCATCAGGGGGAAAAAAAAAAAGCAAAAAGTAGATACATGTCTTTCTGTTATGCAAGACCAGCATGAGGAATATGTTATGAAATTAATGGCAACATTGTCAAAAGGTCAGAATGAAAGCCTTAGTATGTGACATATAATACTTGTTTAATGCAGATATGATAATAACACACACGTACGCAGAGTATTGATGATTATCTAGAAATCAAGATGATTTAAAATAAACCCTGCAAATAACTTGCATCTGTTCATTAATCACTGAACTTTTTACCAGCACTGATGAGATCAGTCTCAAAATCCTGATGTTACCCCAAGAACTGCTGAGTTTATACTATAGGATTACCTGTTAAATTATTTTTTTCGAATCCATGCAGTCTTTTTTATGAAATTTTGCCTTAGGCCATTGCAGTGGAACATCTGTTTTTAAACCTTCAAAACCCACAAAACTAAGAATGGTTGCTTGATCTTGATGGAAAGTAAGCTAAGCTTGCTTTGGAAAAATTCTGTTTCTTTTCTTTGGTCTCCATTTTTGCATATTCAATCTTGAAAACAGGATAGCAAAAATGTTAGTTTTGCCTTTTATGCAAATATTTGTAGCAACCTCTAAGAACAAAAGCAAAAGTCTTTTCAATGTATGAAGTTCTGGAGGATTCCTTTGCTCTCAAAGGTATCAAGAGGTAACATGGCCTGAGGTCACGACATTGAGACATCAGACTTGTAGCAAGGTTTCTTCAGGTGTGATGTACATAAAGATGAAGGTAGTACCAAAGCTAGAAACAAAAGCTTATCTCGATACAAGCCATACAAATTATCTGGCTCATCCCAATGGCAGTGAAGGACAGATTGAATGCTCCCAAATTTATACTTAAATGCTGTAAAAGACAGACTTGTATGCATGATTGAAGGAGCAAGTCTGTCCTGTCCTGCTTTTCCCCAGTAAGGCAGCCTGCAAGTTTACCTTGTAGATATGGTGTTTCTGCTTAGCCATGGGCAGTGGGATAAAGGTACAGGCATACTTGATTTCTTCAGCTGGGACAGCAAACTGGAAAAGAAACACACATGAGGCACCTGAAGGTTCCCCTTGCAACTCAATAACGTGCAGAGAACTGGAGAAGCCACAGGGAGGAAATACAAAGAGAATGAGACCCAAACCTGGAGCAGGCAGGAAGGATGATGCGTTTAGCAAGTGACTACTTGGTTTTGGGCAGTAATGAGTGAGAGGATTAAAGGGTCAAGGAGACGAAGCTGCATTGTGGTGAAGGGCAAACAGATCTGTCAGCTCCACGAGGTCTTAAATTCTTCTCCTTTCAGGTTTTTTCTAGTTGGTTGGTTGTTTTTGTTTTCATTTTCCAAAAGGGAATGGAATTACTAATTTGCCTATTGTAACATGAACCAAGTATAGGAAAAATCCATCCAGTTCAACCAACATTTTTACTTGCTAGTTTTCTGGAGTCACAAGCCTAACATATGATAGCACTAATCCCACAAATCTGCACATAAAAATGGTGCCCTTCTTTACTCTGGAATATTGCCCACACTGATCAGCAGATCCTGCTGCATCTTGAGTGACTGTGTGGGCTGATGCTGTTAAAAGAAGGAAGGTGATAATGCAGTACCACACTGAATTGGGACTTTTGAACTCTTTTTGACAAGGATGACGCATGTCCCATGAGGTGGTGCTAAGGGAAGGCTCCAGCTCTCCTGCTAAATCCTTATATCTGACACTGAAATGCTGCCTAAGTTAATACTGGAGGCAGTGCACACAGTAGTTGTGTTTTGCGTTTTCTGAGGTCCTAGCCACACTCGTCACAAATGTATAACCATTGTTTCTCTTCTCTTCTGTGTGATGTTATGCAGTTCCCATGAAACTAAGATGGGAAGCAGTAAATATCTTCAGCATATTATAGATATTTTTATATGGGTCTGTGTGGATGGCACCTATATGCTTACATGTCAGAGTTAACAATTATATTACAATTTGGTAACACCGCAGTCCATGTTTCACTCTATAAACTCTAGTCAAGGGAACAGGCAACAACTTACAGCATTTTCCTAACAAATAAGCCCTTTACCCTGCACACAGCAAGCCTTCCATTCCCACTTTGTTCCCAGTCTTGTCAGCTATATTTGCCTGTTTCCAAAGTCAGTCATGTCCATCTTTTGATCTGTGCAATCCAAACCTCCAGCAGGGGCATGATCAACTTTGTAAAGAAAGGCAGAAGAAGGGGAAATTTAACATGTCAAGTTCAAGTAAAGTTCTTGTCCAATACTTATGTTGTCCAACCTCAGGTCATAGGTGAAGAATATTTTGGGGTCAGCTGAGTCAGATGGGCCTCTGTACCTCATCAAGAAAGGAGATATGGAAAATCTTTGGCCTTTAAAGTATTGGGCTGTGTCATCAGTGTCAAATGCAGTACCAAGGTGTGCTGTGTCTCCAGTGTGTTTCACTGGAAAACCTCCTTCATTCTTCCCCATCAACCACATGCACATGTGTTCACCCTACATCACATGACTTATACCATTATTAAAACACAGTCCACATACTAGCCATGTGTAATCAGAAGTCACCTAACACTTCCATTTTCCCTTTCGGATGTTCTTTTAAGAGCAATTAAATGCTTTGGTTTTACCCCAAATTACTTTTTAAAATATCATTACTAAAAAATAAAGTACAAATATTTCTTCTAAATTGATCATAACTTTTTTCCTTGTAGTCATTCACAACTAAAAATTACATGTCTGTGTCACAATAACAAAAATATTTCAAAACAGGGTATTACAAAACTGGGCATTACAGTTTTGCAATTGACCAATGACTGTAAGTAAGGGTAAGTACCTCACCGCCTCCAAAGCTTATCCGGTTTAGACAACCACAAAAACATATTTCCTTCAAAACACATTTTACTGTTGTGTGAAAAGGGAAGTGAAAAGAGCTGAGCAAAATAAAACCACTGTGACTGGCAAACACTTCATCAACATCAACTCTTTTTCTTTCTGTATCTCAGTAACATCAAACTGCCTGTTTCTCTTTCATAATTAAAACTAAACAAAACAACCCTGGTTTGGTTGTTTATTTAGCACCCTGAGTGGCATTTTGTTTCTATAAATGTTTTAACATCAGGCATCCATCCTTAACAGTTGTCTTTACAGACAATGGAAAGACCAGCAAGTCCCAAGGATGTCATATCCTATTCCTTATGGAGACATTTAAGACTGTCAGGAAGAAGCAAACATTGGAGGTGAACACATCTCCACTTACTACAAAGGAAACCAAGTAAATTAACCTTGGAAGAGCTCAGTGAGTGAAAATATGGGAGCTTCACACACATCCAACTCCTGTGTGAACTGACCTCCAGTTTGGATGAATCAGAAGCTACACTCCCAGCAGCCTCTTCTACCTTCATGATAGGTGATAGCTTCAGTCATATCTACTTGATTCTAGCTGTGGTTTTGGATTGCAGATGGTATCAG
>VYZX01019808.1:7455-84316 GCA_013401335.1 Brachypteracias leptosomus | reverse complement strand
GGGAGCGGCAGTGCTGCGGGGAGAGAGGGAGGGAGGGTGGGTGGAGGGGAGCCTGTGCCCGAAGCCGTAGCAGCCCTCCGGCCACACGCCCCCTCGCCTCGGGCTTTGCCAAAGCAGCAGGTGTCCCGGCCGCTCTCTCCCCGTTCCCCTCCTCACCTCCCCCGCGGGCTTTGTCTCCCTCAGGGACGTGGCTGCTGTACCTGCCGTGCACCTGGAGCATCGGCTTGGCGGCCGAGCAGGGCTGCCTGCCGGACTGGCAGATGCTGTCCCTGTTTGGCGTCGGAGCGCTGCTCATGCGCGGGGCCGGCTGCACCATCAATGACATGTGGGATCGCGACTACGACAAGAAGGTAGAGGAGCCCCTATGGTCTGGCAGAGGCCCGGGGATGTGAATTGCTGGTTAATTAACAAGTACACATCCACTCATGGGCAGCATCACGGGTGATGCCCTGCTGAGTGCAAGGCTTCAAGTCCAGAAGCACTTCTGTGTTTTTGAGATGTGTGCAATTAATTTGCCTACAGTTCCCCCTAGAACTGTAGAAATCATTTTGTTTTGCTTGACATGCCCTGTCTAGGACTGTAGTAAGCCTTGTAGAGTACTTACTTCTGTGTAAGATAAAATACATAGGTATTTTAGTAGGTAGTACTCAAACAAGTTTATTTTTCGAATTGTTTTTCATGACAGAACAAAATAAATAACACTTTTTTGCTACGCTTGCTAGTTACAATCTACCCAAGAACCACTTCTTTTTTTCTTTTTCATTTCGAGGAGCAGGGTTTCCTTGATTATTGTTAATTTTTTCATGAGAATGGCTGTTCAGAGTATGATGCCCAGCCCTGAGTTAATCCTCTTCTATTATGTTGTATTTTTCACCTCCCTTTTGTTCAGAAGATAAGCAAAAGGCAGTGTTCTAGGTTGAAATGCTTGCAGGTACAAGCTTGGAGGGGAGTATCCTGGTGATACATCACTGTTTGCTTGTCCTGTTTTCTGTTTCTCTGTCGTTCCTCTGTTTTTGGGAACGCATTGAATCAGTACAGGTTTTGTGGCAGCTTGGCATGGTTTAGGGTTCAGAGGTTATTAACGAGATATGCTAAAAATATTTGACAGGGTGGGGTGTGTGATTAATAAGATGGAATGGTCAATATAATGAATTCATTTATGCATTAATGTGATGCAGTTAGATGTAAAGTTTTAAAAATTCCCATCACAGCTCACTCTTACATACATTCAAAGGATATCTTCAAAACACCTGCGATAGAGGCTGAGTCAACAGCAGGATGTTGGCTTCATGTTGGTGATGGTGGTTTGGGTTTTTAGATTTTATGTTACTGATTATTTAGTAAATGTTTTCTTTTCTTTTGTTTAATGACACATCCCATATTCGGTTATGATATGCAGTGGAATTGGTCACAAATACGTTAAGCGTATGTTTAAACAGCAAAAGCAGTATTTGACATTTAACATAACATGATTGGAGAGGGAGTACAAACTACAAGTTTATTTAAATTCACATTATGCTTTAGCATTTACAGAACACTTTATACATACATAATATTCTTTAAAAAGTTGGCTTTTGAACTGCTTTCAATTACACCAGACTTTTTGGCAATAGTCACCTTTGGCAAGTACCTCACCATACATCTCAGTTTAACATTTTTCTGATACTTGTTTCTTCCTTCAGTTTGCCTTGTATGATTTCTTGTTGTAGGCGAAGTTTCTGAACTCCACTGTATCCCAGCTAGGATTAAATTAATTATCTTTTCATGGTTATGAGCAATAGTTATGTGTGCTAGAGGAGCCCTGTATCTTTATGATATTTTATATGGCAATCACCTTAAAGCATTTAAGCACAGAAATGCTGCTTGAAATTGGGATAGTTAGCTTGCAACTTTTTAAGTCTGTTTTTTGTGGTTTTTTCTAAAGTAATAAAATTTATAAGATGTCTGCAGTATTTCTAATCAGCCTCATTGCACGCAAGCGGCACTTTATTTCTGCTCTAGTTTTGAAAGCCTGCATACTTCCATTATAGGTGCTGCTGTTTAGAAATACAGCTCGCATCCATGATGATATGCTGGGTTTGTATCATTGAAGGAAACCTACCTCATACATTCTGTGACCTGTTTCCATTAATTTTTCCACTTATATGCCAATGGTGTGACTTCTAGTTTTAAGACACATTGGAATGTGTTACACTGGATTTGGTATTAACATTACTCTTTCTGTTTTTAGGTTGCGAGGACAGCAAACAGACCCCTGGCAGCTGGAGACATCTCCACTTTTCAGTCCTTCGTTTTTCTTGGGGGACAGCTCAGCTTGGCGCTTTGTGTGCTTCTGTGTCTAAATTACTATAGGTGACGTATAAGTTATCTTTTGGTTTTTAAAATTTTATTCTGGGCCCAGAGTTAATCATAGAATTGTCAGGGTTGGAAGGGACCTTAAAGATCATCTAGTTCCAACCCCTCTGTCATGGGCAGGGACATTTCCCACTAGATCAGATTGCTCAGAGCCCCATCCAGCCTGGCCTTAAAAATTTCCAGGGATGGGGCTTCCCCCGTCTCTCGGGGCAGCCTGTTCCAGTGTGTCACCACCCTCATGGGGAAGAACTTCTTCCTAACATCTGATCTGAATCTCCCCACCTCTAGTTTTGACCCATTCCCCCTAGTCCTGCCACTCCCCAACATCCTAAAAAGTCCCTCCCCAGAATTTTTGTAGGCCCTCTTAAGATACTGGAAGGCCACAGTAAGAGCTTTCTTTTCTCCAGACTGAACAGCCCCAACTCTCTCAGTCTATCCTCATAGGAGAGGTGCTCCAGTCCTCTGATCATCCTCGTGGCCCTCCTTTGGACACGTTCCAGCATGTCCATATCTTTCTTGTAATAGGGGCTCCAGAACTGGACACAGTACTCCAGGTGGGGTCTCACGAGGGTGGAGTAGAGGGGGAGAATCACCTCCCTCGACCTGCTGGCCACGCTTCTCTTGATACAGCCCAGGATATGATTGGCTTTCTGGGCTGCAAGTGTACACTGATGGCTCATGTTGAGCTTCTCATCCACAAGTACCCCCAAGTCCTTTTCTTCAGGGCTGCCCTCAAGCCAGTCACTGCCCAGCCTATATCGGTGCTTGGGATTGCCCCGACCCAGATGCAGGACCTTGCACTTGGTCTTGTTCACTTCATGAGGTTGTCATGAGCCCACCTCTCCAGCCTGTCGAGGTCTCTCTGGATGGCATCCCTTCTCTCCATTCCCTCCCCTCCTTAGGGACAGAGATTTTCAGCAGAAAAGGTGTTGAGGGCTGAGGGAGGAGGTTATTAGTCATGGAATTGTATTTGGAAGTAAAAGAATTGGTTCAGTACTATGTACAGCTCCTGCAATGCTGCACTAGATTTTGTGATTTTTAGACTGACAAAAAATAAACCTCTTGGTGCTTTTTACAGTATTGTTCTGGGAGCAGCCTCTTTGTCTCTTGTAATCACCTACCCTCTGATGAAGAGAATAACATATTGGCCACAGTTAGTTTTGGGTGAGCTGGAAATATTTTTACTATTTTTTTCTTCAGATGTGTATTTTGGGGTGTTTTACAAATTAGTAACTAAACTTCAGTAAATAAAAATACCTTATACACAAAATTCTGTGGTGCCAGAAGCTTCTTAAACAATTTATAACACATCGAAGAGATGATGTTTGGTTTTTTTGGTTGTTTTTTATTGTGGGTTAAAAATAGTTTCTTATTTTTACAGTGTGAGTGGAGGGAGAAAATAAATATTTGCCATTTGGGAATCAGCTTTAGTTTCAAGGCTATAATGAAACCTTTCTTAAACATGCAATTTTTCTGTATTTCAGTCTTCAGCCTCTAAAATAACTCCTGTGCAGAAACTGACGGTGCTTGTGTTTCAGGTTGAGCTACTAAAACTTATCTTTGTATCTTGGCCTTCACATTCCAGCTGCCTTCAACTTTTTCAACCAGAATTGTCATTTTCAACCCTGAAATACCACAGTTGGCTGCTGTGTGCTCTTTTCCAGTCATACTGACAACTTTTGCTATACTGACATCTAAGCGATTTAACTTTAGACCTGTTTGAGTATACTGCAAATGTTTCCTCTGCCAGTGAAGCCAAATTTAAGTCAGGGAAAACTGTATGGCTATACATAGTTCTCCTTGAATGTGTGGAGTATTTAATGTCAAATTACTTGTATTTATCATCTGCCTGGAAGTAAATGGTAGAAAAATAGAGATGCCAGTATTTGTACAAAAAGCTGCTGATATGATATAGATAATATTTAATTTTGCACATGTAATTTAGATTGTTCCTAGCAATCTTGTAACTTTTTTCCTTTTTTTTTTTCTCTCTGTTTTTAGGACTTACATTTAACTGGGGAGCCCTTCTTGGCTGGTCTGCCATCAAAGGGTCATGTGAGTGGTCTGTGTGTTTGCCCTTGTACTTAGCTGGAGTAATGTGGACGCTGGTATATGATACCATTTATGCACATCAGGTAGAGTAAAAGTGGGAAATTTCAGATATCTGTGTATGTTCGTGTGTTGAATTGTTGTCAAACAACAGTATTAACCTGCGGTTCTTCACTGTTAGCTGAGCTAAAACAGTACCAAAGAAGCCCCCACCCTTGTACTTTGTCTTGCTGTTTGCAAATGTTTTGCGTAGCAGGTAGAAAGCTGAAAGCATAATGCGCTTTGTGTGCTTATGCATTTGCATTATGTAAATAACTTTGATGTTGGTATTAGCTCTTGGCTGCTAAAGCAGTTCTAAGGGCCAAGCTTCTAATTTAAATTTAATCTAAGGACCTACAAATGCACTTAAATTGTGTTCCTAATAAGAAGCCTTGGAAACTTAATCAGGGCTCCCCTTCTTATTTTCCTTATGAAGTGGCAGTTAGATTGTGGATTTTTTGCTAATTCATCCTTTCGTTCTAGGATAAGAAGGATGACATCATGATCGGTGTGAAGTCAACAGCATTGCAGTTCAAGGACGATACAAAGCAGTGGCTCAGTGGCTTCAGCCTTGCAATGCTCCTGAGTTTGTGCATGGCAGGAGTGAATTGTAACCAAACGTTCCCATATTACTCGGCTGTGGCTGCGATAGGGGCTCATCTAGCGCACCAGGTTTAATAGATTTATTTGTACTTTTTTCCACATGGAAGTTCTTAATAAGAAATCAGAGTGCTTTTCAACCCACATCAATTCACCAACTACCCAAAAAAACTCCAAAACAATTTCTGTAAAGAGAACTGAACTATTCTGACAATAAGCTTGCTCTTCTCCTAAGTATCTTTTTCAGACCTTTTGTTTGAAGAGGCCGCCAGTGGTCCACAGACTGTAGAGTAGTGGTTTTCAATCTGTTCCTAACCAAAAGAACTGCCTTATGTTAAACTGTGTTCTAAAGGGAACAGTTTTCTTCTCACTTTCAGTAGCAGTTGCAGCCAGATCCACCTTAATATCCTGAAATATTATGCCATTTTTCCTGTTCTGAAACTGCTCTTGCTATGTCTGGTGCCTATGATCTGAGACTGCAATTGATGATCGTTTTACTTTAAAAGATTATATGATCTACAATATCAAGGACACATGCAGGCTTTTTTTTTTCAATAGCATGGTACAGTAGCTATATGAAAATGAATGTTGCATGTTCTGTCTCTTAGAGCTAGTTAATTTGACATCTAAATAATTATTCTGTACTGTGGTCTGTACAGCCTGGGGATCTGACAGTATAACAAAATTTTCTGTGGCTTGCTCACTACCACCTGTAGCAGATGTTATAAAATAATAATTTTAATTTTAAAATTATAATTATAATTTTATTGTAATTGACAGTTCTAATTCACAATTCTTTTTATAGCAGAGAACAATCTAGTTCAGTCTTGTAGTTATATGAGTTTAGAAATTTTAACGAATAACAGACAGAAAGCAAGCTTTGTCAATAAAGGAAGCAGATAGGATCTTGTTACCCTGTTCCTTCTGAATCCTAACTGTGTTGTTGTAGTGACAAGTCAGTATATTTGAAAATTAATTGCTGGTCTTGATAGGTGAGTGATATCAAAGGGATTAATGCATTGCAAGTAGTAAAACTCTTGACAGTCTTAGCAGTTAACTCTGTGGTTAGCAGGAAACTTTTTAAAGCACAGTAGACTTATATTGCACGTTAATGGGGGGAGCTTATGCAGGTGATGGATCTTAAACATACCTCTAAGTAAGAGAATTCTTGTGATGATGTAACCTGGTAATTGTCAGCCACTGCTTTTTATGGTGGTTGGGCTTGGAAACATATGAGGGAAAGAATACTACGTTTTACTGCATAATCATTTCTAGTTTGAATTGTCAGAGAGGACTTAACATTGTAGCTTTGGTAAAAGTGTAAATTACTTTCCTGCAGGGAGGGTTTTTATCAGTGAGAATGCAGACCTACTGAATATAAGTGATGAAGAGTGCACAACAGTTATGTACATTGCCAAGTCACAAGAGCAGCATTGTTCTGTGTACCACAAAGTAGCTTCTTTTTGAGTGATTATTTTCATATTAGTTCTGCTTTAACATTCTCATGCTTATCTTCTTAGTAAAGACTTCTGAGCGTGTCCTTGACTAACTGAGTTTAGAAAGCTGAGTAAGCCACAGGAGTGGTAGGTTTTCTTTAATTCATTGAATTTGTGCCTGAGACAGAGGAGTTTGAGTGATAAAGATGTCAAATTTCTATCCCACTCAAGAAGTTTACTGATAGAAAAATAACATCTTTTATTTGCTTTGCATTTCTGAAGGATGTCTTGTGGTTTTGCTGCTGCTGGATTTTATTTGTCAGCTGAGTGTTTTCAGTTCCCTGTGCTTGAAGGGCTGACAGGTTTTCAAGGGTATAGATAATGTCATGTCTTAGAAGCTTGTGGATGGCATTTCAGATTATTTGATCAGAACCCAGCCCCATTGCCTCTGTACAGGCTTCATTTTCTGTTGATCACTGGTCTGAGAGCAGAGAGATGCTGTCCAAGCTGCAAATGGCTGAGGATCAGATTTCCCAGGGAAAGTTTCACTTCCTTTAGTGAGATACATTCTGTTTTGATGTCTTCAGAGGCTGAACTGCAAGGTTTGAGGTTTTGGGGGGTACTTTTCTATTAATCCTTTCACTTACTTTGCTTACCATTTCTTCTTGTCATCCTTCTCAAGACTTTCGCACCAAGGTTTGTTTCTGGGAATAATGTTCAGTAACTTTGCTCTTGCTACACTGTGTGGTATTTTACCCCCTTTAGCTGGTGACTCACAGCTGCCAAGCTGGGCAAGCCTTGCTTCTAGCAGTTGTTGCAGATGTCCTGGTTCTTGTTTGCAAGAGAACTGAAGGGATATGGCTAAGAGCAGCTGGACTAAACCAGCCCTGTGTGACTAGGCAGAGCTGGGCACCCTCCTGTCCATTCCAATGAGCCTGGTTCATGGCTGGCTCTCCAGTGCCTTGTCTCTACTCAAACATAGCAACACCTTGCAGTGGGTGTGTAAAGGTGCAGGCAGGTTGTGGGGGGGATTTACTTAAAGTTCCCATTGAAGAATTTAGTGGCTACCTACTGAGAAAACTCTCAAAAAGGCTTATTTACATGTCCAGATATTTTTACATTTTTAAGTGTCAAACCAGATATACCACTATCCAGGCTGTATATATAGTCCTTTATTGAGAGGATCTGGGAATCATGTTCATATGTAGTCCTTGATTTTTCTGCTGTACATTTAATAAATCTGTCAAGTAGACATAAGTGCCAGTTATGCAAAAAATCCTTTGTAAGCACAGAATGTTCCTGGTTATTGTGGAGGTAAAGGTGGACTTCAGAATTTGAGAATCAGTTTTTGAAGTTACAGACCTTTTTGTGATGTGTCAAATATTTGTGAGTTTGTAGAATAATAATGCTAGAATGGTATGTGGTTGTTTTGCAGATTTATACTTTGGACATAGACAAACCTGAAGACTGTTGGAAGAAATTTGCTTCAAATCGTACTGTAGGAGTTCTGCTCTTCACAGGGATTGTGCTTGGAAATCTATGGAAATGAAAAGCCTCAAAAAGTGTAGAAGAGCCTTTAGAAAACAGATAGTTCAAATTACTGTAAATACTGATATTTTAGTCCAGCTAAAATGTAAGTACTGTAAGAAGGAAAATACATTTAACAGTACTACAGTTGCTTTATACTGTTTATTTATAAAAACTGGTGAAAACATTCTTGTTTCTTCAAACATGCAGATGAGATTATCCTACAATGTAAGCTTTGGTTATCCTTAAATTATTTCAGCCTCCATAGAAACTTCAACAAGCTGGTCCTATGTAGCACAACCAAACTTCTGTCAAGATGTCAAGATTTTATATGAGACAGGTGACTTTTAATGACAGTACATAGAAAATGCAAAGTGATTTCAGCTTGTAAATAAAATCTGTACATGTTTGATGTTCTGATTTATTGCATGAATAATTTTCAGTTTGAGTTGGAGCTTCTTGTGTGAAAGAATTGCAATAATCATTTTTATCCTGAGATGTCTAGAAACAGTCAGGACTCTGTAAGTGTGTGAGGTCCAGAATAAGAAGTCAATAGAGAAATATTTAAAATTGCATTTTCTCTTGCTGTGATTGCTGGCAGTGGTTCCTTTTCCCATGAGAAGAACAGGCTTCTGCAAAGTTTCCTGCACAGATTGAGCTAAGCTTATCTATCAAGAATTATTTGAAAACAGACTACTGACTCTAATACAAGAAGAGAGCAGGCCAGAGCTGTTGCCAATTGTACATGACTAGTGCCTGATCCTGAGCTACAAATTCATCATGCAAAGTGATCCCTGTTGTTTTATTGTTATTTTTTCATTCTATTTGTTTTGACCTAGGCCTACTGGTTTTATTTGTAGTCTTAGAGGAAGAACTTGTTTATAGGAGGATGCCTATAAAGAATTAAAATAGCAACTGCAGGCTAACAATTACATTGCTCCAGACCATTCATGTTTTCAACTGGTTTATGCTCTCTCAGTTACATGATTTGCATGGTAGTTAACTTTCTCTTTGACTCATGATGTTAGAGAGCTTGTATGGTGCATTATGGCATTAATTTCATATTATTTTATGATTAATACACAGAAATAAGAAATAACTTTATAGGTGCCAAAGAGATAAAGCTCTACTACTTCCTGGCTAAATCACTCTCTGTATCTGTTGGCAGGTGTATGTGCATATTGTCTCTTCTCCTTCCATTCCCAAGCTATTCTATTCCAAGTCTTCACAAAGACACTTGGCTGTATTTATATACAATCTGTTGAAAAAATATCAAACATACATATCTCTAAGCAGCAGCTTCATTATTAGCTAGTGTGCTTTTGCACAGTGTCACCCAGAAGTTTCTCCTCCCCTTCCCTTAAATGTTGCATTCTCTTTCTCTTCCCTTTCCAGATGTTCTTCCACAGGATGATGAGATAATAAGTGCTTTTGGAGGCAGCAGGAAGATCAGATGTGCTTTGCAAAGGCAAATGTGAAAGGCTGGCCATTGCTCAGAGAAACAGATGACACTATAACCGACACAAGTGCTTGCCTTTGTGTGCTCACATTGTACTTTGTAGGAAGGTGTATCAAAGCATCACCAGCTATCTGTGCATAGAGGTGCTAGTTCCTGCGGGGATACAGGGAGAGGCTGTCAGGGCATTGGCAGCCCTCTGTGGTGGGGCTGGATCTTTGACTCAGAAGCCCACCTGGGACAATGGCACACAGGAGCTTTCACACTCACCTTTACCAGGGAGAGGAACTTGCCATAGGGTTATCCAAGGTGAATTGTGCATGGATTTTGCTATTTGCGTATTTCTTGGTAAATATGGTATCATTAATGCAGAGGGGTCAATTTTTTCTTCCAATTTCAGGAAAGTATGCACTGCAGGCACCTAGCTCAGAATTGGAAGCAGGGAAAGAGCATTAATTTGTTTCTAAATATGCATCACAGTGCAAATACCAGGAGACAAGATCCATTTCAAAACAAAAGCTGTCAAGAAGAAATGCGGATGTTAACTGGCCATGAGTAATGTGAAGTTTCCGGTACTAGATGAAAGTTCCTGGCATACTGGAGAGGCGAGTTTCCTGCAATGCCTCGTCATTTGCGACAGAGGAAAAAGGCCAGAGCAAATTTCGGCACAGTATGTTCCAGATACAGTACCAGAATTACAAAGGAAATTGCAGAAATACCTCGTTGGTTTTACACCACTTTTCCTGGATGGTGGTGTTTTTTAGACAAGAAGAAATACCTAATACGAAATGTGTTTCAACTGTGTAAAGAACAGAACCAAGCCCGTAACAATCTGTGAGGGCAGAGGTGGGGAGGAAGCACCTGCATTGCATGTTCCACAGTACCTTGTTTTTTTTCCTGGACTAGTGTCAAAGTATTATTATTATTCAGCTCTGAATGAAAAGTATATTGAAGGGAAATAACTTTATCTCCAAGTTAACCCTGCAGGCAACAGCACATATATAGCATGAGGGAACTGTTTTGAGGAACTTCAACACTGTTAGGTGGCTGCCTAATAGACCTGTGTGCATTTTGTGTTGGCTGTCATGCCGTAGCATGGTCAAATATTTGTCAAAGAGATTTTCCAGCTTTATCAAAGCTTATTTTCCCCAAGATGCTGTCATGCTATTAACCACTTTTTCAGGAGATATATAAAAAGAAATAAAAGTACTTCAGAGAAAAATGGAGGAAAGCACAGACTTTCATGTATACAATAATGTGGGTTTTGTCAATATCTGCAGTACTGTTGTGTTTCATTTAAGCATTGGTTGGAAGGGACCTTAAAAAATTTATTTTCTTAGTGTTGGAATGATGCTTTTTTTTTTAACCCCTACTTCTGCATGCATGACACCAGACAGTGGATGCAGTAGTGCAATAAATTAGAGTCATAGTTTAATCCCAGCCAGCAATTAAGCCCCACAGAACAGCTTGCTCGCTCCCCTCTGGTGGGATGGTGAAAAGAAGTGAAAGTGTAGAAGTGAGAAAATTCATGGGTTGAGATAAAGACATTTTAAGAGGTAAAGCAAAAGCTATGTACACAAGCAAAGCAGAACAAAGAATTCATTCACCACTTCTCCTTGGCAGGCAGGTGCCTAGCCATCTCCAGGAAAGCAGGGCCCCATCACACAAGGGAAGACGAATGCCATAACTCCAAATGTCCCTGCCTTCCTTCTTCCCCCAGCTTTATATGCTGGGCATGATGCCCTGTGGGATATCCCTTTGGTCAGTTGAGATCAACTGTCCCAGTTATCTTTCCTCCCAACTTCTCGTTCATCCCCCAGCCCACTCACTGGTGGGGTGGTGTGAGGAGCAGAAAAGGCCTTGACTCTGTGTAAGCACTGCTCAGCGATGAAGAAAATATCCTTGAATTACCAACACTTTCCAGTACAAATCCCAAGTATAGCTCATACCAGCTGCTATGAAGAAAATTAACTGTACCCCAGCATAATAAAAGAAAAGGTTTTGCACTGACTATATCTGTCAGAGAAGAGGGGCTGGGAGTTGTCCCATCTCCTTCCTGCTTGGGGGGAAAACCCAGGGCAGAAAGCCAAGGTTGTGTAAGCACAGGTTTTCCGTGAAGCTGATGAGGCTGAGGCTGCTCTTGGTGGGGTAAAGGACAGGCTGAAGGCCTAGTGTTGCAGTGCATACCTCCTCTACCAGGTGACACGTGATAAGACCCAGTTGCTCAACTACAAGCAGGGCTCTGGCACACACGGGTTCATCCTTTATTGGGTTTTCACATGGAGAAGGTGCTCTCCACAGCTGGCCTCCTGCCAGCACAACTCAGGAACCAGTTGCCTGTTTTTTCCTCATATGCTGGGTAGGATGGAGGGAGTGTCCTCTCTCTCCTTTCTGTGTCTCAGCCCAGTAGTGAGATGAAAGGGATCTTCTGAGATCTTGGGACATCCATACAAGGAAGTCATCTGCTACAGAGCATATGCAAAGGCAGTGACTGTTTTATCTTCTGTCTTCAGACCTTGCTCAAGAAGTCAGTGGCAATGCGGGGTGGGGGGACAACCAAAAAGCTGCCTTTGATAGTTCGATCTGTTCAGTGCTGAGTTATTTACCCCAGGATAAGTCAGAAGGTACTTCAGGAAACTGGAGGTTAAACATAGGGAGCTACCATGAGAGGCTATCATGGAGAGCATGTTGGGTGCCAGGTGGATGAAGTTGCACAGAAGAAATCCTGTCATACACAAAAGGCCTCACATACACACAGAAGGGGAAAACAAGACTGCCATCAAACTGAAGGTGGGCAAAGCTCTCCCCTGAAGAGGACTTGTGGTCGCATGCAGCAGGTGTGAACACGCACAGCTTCCCTCTCTTGCCCATCATCTCTCCCAGCCCAACTCTCTCTCAGATTACCTTCTCCCATTCATCTTAAAAATTTTGGTTAGGTAAAGGCCCTTTTTAATCAACAGTACAACTTATTCTCCTAAGTGACATCAATACATTTAAAAAGTACTTGTCACGTGCCAAGTTCTGCTGCAAAGTGTATTGAATGTCATTCTGCCAATACCTTGGTTAAAGTTGGATTAACTTTGTGATGCATGATGTGCGGTTGTTCACTCAGCTCCTGCTCAGGCGTTGGGCTAACACGTCACTCCTCATGTATGCTGGGAGCAGCAGCGTTGTGCTAAAGCAAGGGCATCAGGTATGCTGGACACAAGGAACAGGAGAAGGTAAGGTCCATTGTCCCCTGCAGCATGGTGGCAGCAGCTGGCAGCTTGGGATAAAACTCTTGGGAGGCCATAGAAATGGCACAGAACATATGTCCAGGCTGGAAGGTAGACATAGGACAGCTCACCCAAAATCCTCCAGAGCTGGCCCAAGGGCAGTGAGACTGCTGAGGTTCTGCTTCCCATCACCATGTGGGGATAGGGACAAAAGGACCCACACTTGCACCTTCTGGTTGCTCGTCTGCTTGTGCATGGGTGCAAGTCAGTGAATTTGTGAGTTAGGGAATTAATGAAATGGTAGGTTACAAAATTAACGAGTTGGGCTAGTCTGTTAGAAAGAGGTTGATTTGAATGTTGATTTTTGCCTAGTTGTTTTTTACCTCATGAGCTCCTGAGATGAAGTCTGATTCCCAGTCCTGTAACTCTGAGTGACCCAGAGGAAGAGTGGCACCACTGAAAGGATGGTGAGAAATAACAGACCAAACGCACAGGAAGCAGAAGCTCAGCCAGCCTGTGTGAAGAATCTTGTGACAAACCTTTGCCCAAGCCAGCACGCAACTGCACATGGGTGTGAAACCACTTCTACTACTTTCCTTTGGGACTGACATGCTGTGGCTGTGAGCTGCTGCAAAGCTTGTGATACCCTTGGTGCTGGCCATGAGCTTCCTGCCACGCATTGGACCTCTTGTTTGTGTGTCTGTGGCACAAGGGATTTGGGCATCTTGCCCAAGTGGCTATGCACCCCACAGCCATAACCTCAGCACCATTTTCTGTCCACGCAGCAGAGTGGACCCACTCCACTGTATGCAGTGTCCCTGGCATGGGAGGGACAAGGGATACGCAGGCGTGGGCAAGTGTTGTGGTTGTTTTGGGGGAGAAGTGCTCTTCTGGTGAGCCAGCTGAGATATCTGGAAAAAAACAATGTTCCAGTTGCAGAAGCCCTTCTCCACATCTGAAGCAAAACGCTGTTGAAACCCTGAGGTGGTTACTCTGCCTCTCGAAAGGGCTGGTAAGACCAGAGCTCTGAAGAGAGGCCACCAGGTGCCTTCCTTTGCCAGGCAGTCACCCTGCACACCAGTGGTCTTACAGCAGACCCCCTGCAAATGAACCCACTTCTTGCCACTCGAGATGCCAGGGTTTGTGTGACTAGAGACACAAGGCAGTGTACTGGAGAAGGTGACTTTGCTCAGTTGTCGTAGTGTTATATGTCTCATGATGGAGTTGTTTCAAAAGGTACAGAGAACAGGCGGGAACATTTGCCTGTGTATGGCGTCAGTGTAAAAACCAGCTAGTTTCTGTTTGCCACTTCTCTGTAAAGTACAATGGTAGACCAAGTAATTTATACTTCATTCTTTGCAGAGAAAGTATAAATGTGTTCAGGGAGTTTTTTTAATCTGTACTCCTTAATCTTAGCAAAATTGCATTTATTGTAATAGACATTAAATTGATGAATGTTAATTTTGGCTGAATTTTTCCATTGTCTGCTTGGAAATAATCTTTTATTCTTACCATGTGAAAAAAGGCATTGCAGGTTTGGTTTATGTTGGCACATTTCCTTTCTTCCTAGCTATTGAGATGTTTTGCTTTTTGTTGTCTTGCTAAGAGAGAGTTGCTTTGTAGCCAACTGCCCATCTTCTTCATGCAGTGCCACTTCATGAACCCAGAGGGGGCCACAGGAAGGCTACCATGGCCAGCAGCCATCAGCAGAGCCCCAGGCAGGCCCCATGGTGAGGTCCATCCAGAAACCATGGTGGCTTGAGGTGACTTGAGGGAATGGATGCTCCTGGCCTGTGCTGGGCAAGGGTGATGCTCTTGCTGTGAGATTCGGGAGTTTGTGTTTTGATTTAACTGGTGAGATTTTTGCAAGATTTTTTGTCCAAGTTGAATGCCAGGTGAAGGGAATGAGCTGAGGTAGGTGTTCATGGTGCTGCTTTCTCAAGATGACAAAAGGGCATTTACACTTTGAAGCACCAGGATTGCAGGTAGAAGTGGGCTGCTTCTTTGTGGAAGAAAAGCAGTTGCAGGGCCTGGCTCCTCAGATAGTGTCACTCCAGCTCTGAATAGAGGACAGATTGTTAAAATCCTTAAAATATTGCTCATGAACTTTTTTTTAATGTGTTATCTCACATATCAACTATGCATTTCAACTTCCCATTTCCCTCCCTCCTCAGCTAGACTCCTAGGCTAGCTGAAATTTTGCATGAGCCTAGTTGAGCCAGCTGGTGGGATGTCAGGTATCTCCTCTTCTAGAAAGCATGAACTAAAAGTTTTTGCAAACCTCAATTATTGCAGCCTCTTGCAGTGTTTTTGTAAAGAAACCAACAACCAACCAAGGTGTACAATCCAGCCAGGGGTCAGCCAGGCAGCCCTGTCATAAAGTAGGGAGAGCTGCAGTTAAACCTTGGAACTGTTGGAAGCCAAGGGTGACATTTCAGGGCATGGCTCACTGTTATCTCAGCAGCACTGTTGGTTAAAGGCTCCACCTAATGCACCATAAATCCCAGCCTGTTGACAAAGCTGGCAAGTTTCAGTTTAACCTGAACTTCTCCATCCCTTGTTCTTGTCAATGGTGAGAGAGAAGGGGAACACACCATCAGCACTTCACATGGAACGCTTTCAACTTGTGTTGCTCCTGGGCAAGTAGCAGCTTCAGACATGGGTCTCTGCACACTTTTGCATGATGCTAGGGAAGAGAAACTTCTGTCCTGTTATCACAGCTTCTCTACAAAATACAGAAGTCAGTGACTTGCAGTTAAATATTTGGAGCATGTTAGTATCTCATAGAGGGAAATGGATGTGTCCATGGTAAGGACTCAATTTTACAACAGCTGGGTTACGTAGCTTGTGATAAGCACTCAGGGAATCTCTCTAAGATGGAGCAGGGAGCATACTTGCTGCAGATGGAGGAGAGGGTTAAAAGCAAAGGTACCATCATGTCCTTCTGCCTTCTTATCTGGGGCCGAATGAAAGTGGAGGAAGACAGCTGGGGCTTGGGCTTCCTCCCATCACAGTGTCATGCCACACTGATGCAGTTGGGTTTAACTGTTGCTGACTTAGACTGAGAGTGTCCTTTTTTTTGCCCCCTGTATCAGTGGGCTGGGGCAAGGGCTGTTCTGGATGCCACAGGGACATTTCACCCAGGAGCCCATGCCACAGCCTCCTTTCACCAACATACTCCCCACCTCCCATCACCCAAGCTTGTTGTGAAAATAAGCAAATCTGTACAACTTGTCCAAAGCCTTTTTCTTGATGAAAGGGAAAAGCTCAGAGTGAAACACCCTGAGATGCTCTTCACCTAGTCTGGTCTGGAACTGACAAATAGGCTTTTTCTTTGGGGAAAAGTGTTGGAAAAATGTTTATCCCAAATGCACATCATTCAAAGCTGTTCTCCCCCAAACAACAGCTACATGTACACAGAGCTACAGGAATATAATGTACATGCAACCATTTTTTACAAAGATGAATAGCAGTGTATGATTTAATTCTGGGAAAAGGACAATGAAATAAAATGTTGTGCTTTGCATGTGTGTTAAGCCCGTAGTCATATTAACTGGCACAACTTCTGACTCCAGTTACCTCCCACCATTCTACTTGCTCACTGCTGACTGCCAATAGGAGCTTTCAGTAGTGAGAAAGTTTAGTTTCATCTTCCCCAGAGCCTCTCTTTGCAGGACCCCAGTCGGTAAGGAAGCCTGCACTGACAGAGGCTGCTCACCAGAAGGTTGGTTCTCTTAAAGCATGGAAATAGTAAAAACTTGTTAGCCTGGGAAGAGTGGGATAATAGTTCAAAAGTAGAGATTTCTTTTTTTTTTTTCCTGCTCAGTACATTACTTAGAGAAAAATATATGGCAAAATCCTATTTGGGGAAGGGGGGAGGCTTTTAAAAAGCACAAAAGATAGATTATAGGGAGGGTATTTCTTCTTTGCTGCTTTCTCCTGCTACTAGAATTGTACAACTGCATTAAAAGAATCTGGCTAGTACTTTACTCTCTGTTTAAATTGGGCTCTTTCTTGTCTACAGTAATGCTCAAGACCAAATTTCCCTAGCAAGGCTGCTTAGCTGTATGTGTTTTCTGGTAGGCTCTGAGAATGTTCTGGATGTAGCTGCTGTCCTGCCAGAAGCTTGGATATCAGTCACTTTTACATGTTGCTGCCTGATCTGCCTGTGTACTTGCTGTCCTTTTTAACAGGGTGTGCTATTGGTGAAGAGAGCATCTGAACGTTACAATCTCTTCATTAGTATTTGCAGCTCAAAGAAAAGAGAGTATGTGAATATCACCGCTATAGAGAATAACATGCATTTGTTAAAGTGTATAAAGTAGAGAGTTTTACCATGTGTTGGTAGTGTCGCTGTAGGTCAGCAGAGGAAAGTGCTTGGAGGAAATGCATACTTGGTTTCCCTCTGGACACACACATGATACTGCCTCTGGCTGCATTCACACCAGGCTTGCAGGCTGGTGTGTGCTGCCAGGTGAAGCCAGGAGTGGGATTTCTGGACAAGCGGTCATTGCCCCAAAGGGTGGAGAGGGAGGGTGCTCCCCCCTCAGCATCACTTGTTTCATTCCAGTTTCTATTCTGGCTTCTGAGCTCAGGAGCTGTAGGGGGAGGAGCCTGATCACCCAAGCGGCTTGGTTCTGCCTTTGCCAGGATGCTGTTTCTAGGAAGAAGATAAAAAAATAACCCACCAAAAAACAACCTCAATGTGTAGCAAAAAGTCTCAACAAATGTCCTTCTCCTTATTTGTATTTTGTGCATAACCAGAAGAACTTGGCCTCAAAGCAAAACTTGCTTTCAATTGTTATCTGAGAATGTTTTGTGCTGTCTTTTACTTGGCTGTGAGAATAAGAGCACAGAGACTTCAAGGTTTACTTTCTTGCTTAACCACAGGAAGGCAAGGACTAGGGTTCAGACTTAGGACACAGCTTCCTGCCTTTCTGGTTCTCTTCAACAAGAAACTGGAGAGACTAGTTTTCTACAGTATCTCTCTTGCGTGGAGCCTGCCTTCATTACGAGGAAATGCAAGACCACAGCATTTTCTTCATGCTTTGTACACATGCCAAAGCAATTTTGTGTAAAATATGACAAGTTCAACAACCAAAATGCCCGAATCACTGGCTTTAGCCTAGATTCACTGCCCAGCCCTGTTTGGCACAAGGGAAATGGGTGAACTGCGTCTAAGCACTAGTGAAGCCTTTCTGGGGTGGAGTGGGGTATGTCAATGGCCTGATGATGTTTTGAAGGTTGGATGAAATAGTAGAAAATGAAAGAACCTTGAAAGGACACTTTGTGTGCAGGTAAGATATGGTTATGCTTCATCACCTTCAACAGCAGCACAGGAGCTGGGCAAAAGGCTCCCTGCTGAAGAGTGATGGCAACCAGTTTGGCTAAGGGATCAGACTGGCCACAGGTTTTTTCACTAACTGTCTCATTCCCCTCCCATGTCTTTCAGAATAGCAACTGGGAATGGCCACCCCATCCGTCGTGACAATCCAGCCACAGTATGGTGTGGTTGTGCCCACTGCCTCGAGGAACATGTGGCAGACGGGGCTGATGGACTGCTGCACCGACTGCAGTGTCTGTGAGTGCCTCAGGCATTCCCATCCCTCAGCCCTCAGCAGTGACCTGCTGCAGTCAGTCCCATGCCCTCTCGGGACACTTTTCTCATCCCTGTGGCTTGGGTCAGCCATGCAATAACTACAGCCATGTAGTTTGGTCCTCCGCTGATGCCAGCAGTGCTGTATGGGCAGGTAGAGCCTCACCTGCTGCTGTGTTTCTCACCCTGCCAGGCTGCTGTGGGTTGTTCTGCTTTCCCTGCCTCGCCTGCCAAGTGGCTGGAGACATGAACGAATGCTGCCTGTGTGGGACCAGCGTGGCCATGAGGACCCTCTACCGCACCAGATACAACATCCCGGTCAGTGGTTAACCTGCCCCCTCACCATGCTCAAGGCTGAAAGACAAGGTGCTCCCAAGGCCCCCCTCTCTGCACATCAGGGATGAGCACAAGGAAGCAGTGCTCCCTGCTCACCCTTTTTTTCACCTTTGTATCCTGCATGATGCCAGGAGCATGGGATAGGGGTTGAGAAGCCCTTGGCCTCTGATCCCTGGGCTGTTGTCCAACAACCCATGTTAATCGCACACAACTCCTTCCCAGCACCTTTCACTGGAGACGTGTGTCCTGCCTCCAGCTGCTGCGGGCCACAGCAGTGCGCAGAGCCTTGGTTGCTGCTTCCTATGCCACCTCCAATCTTTGAAAGATGGGAAAGATTTGAGATAATTGTGGGAAGACTAAGGAATAGATTAAGAGGAGGCTTAGAGGAGACCTCATTGCTTTTTACAACTACATAAGAGGAGGTTGTAGTGAGGCTGGTGTTGATCTCTTCTCCCAAGTAACTAATGACAAGACAAGAGGTAATGACCTCAAGTTGCGCCAGGGGAGGTTTAGATTGGAAGAAGTTCTTTACTGCAAGAGTGGTCAGGAACTGGAACAGGCTGCCCAGGAAGGTAATGGAATCACCATCTCTGGAAGTATTCAAAAAACAAGTAGATGTGGCACTGTGAGACATAGTCTAGGGATCAGCGAGATGTTGGACAAAGGTTGGACTTGATGATCCTAGAGGTCTGTTCCAACCTAAATTATTCTATGATTCTATGGTTCTAAGCCAGTTTCACAGATAAACATTTGTAATTTGATGGAGGAGACAGGTGGACAGCTGCATACAGTACATGAAATGGATTCTTTCCACAGGGGTCAGTGCTGTCCCCAATGCAAACCAAGGTGGACCAAGTCCAGTTTGCCTCAACTGTCTCTCTCTGTGTGCATTTTTTGTCTCAGATCTTAACCACAGAAGTTGAAAGATAAGTTGGTATCTGCAGCCTACAGAAAGAGATCCCTCCTTCCTTGCCACTATGTAGAGGTTCAACAGCTCTGGTTTTTAGTGTCTGATAATCGGGATGCTGCAGCCAACCAGAAGACAAAGGGCATATAGTGTGGAATGTGATGATCCTTTTCTTGGCTGAAAGGTAGCTTTTGGGAAGCCTCCATCCCTAATCAGTTTCTTCCTAGCAGGGGTCCATTTGCTCTGACTTCTGCGTCACCATGTGGTGCCTCGCGTGCTCTGTTTGCCAAATTAAGAGAGACATCAACCGAAGGAGGGAGATGGGCATATTCTGGTAAGCTGAGCATGTTGGCACGGGTTTATAAAGCTGCTGTTGCACACAGCCAGGTGGCTTCCTGGAGCCTCAACTCCTGCCAACACCTGGCATAAGACACAGGGTTGCTGTAGTGGGGAAATGGCCATGAACAGGTGAAAGGAGTGACCTGTCCTACAGCAAAATGTTGCTGGGAACCTCATGCAGGATAGGGGAGGGCAGGACTGGGGACACACACACAGTGTGGCAGGACACTGCTCTGCTTCTTGACCCTGCTCTCTTGTCCCATTGCAGAAGTCACCATCCTTGCTGCACCTTGCAAAGCCACTGCAGGCACAAATTGCTGCTGCCCTGGCCCTTGGGAAATGCATTGCGAGGGGTTTACCTTGATTACAGCTTATTCCGTTTCCATGAGTAGTATCATGAATAAACAGCAGACTTTCCTGTCTCTGGGCGTATCATTCTTGCACTGCCTGAGAGCACCCGTCCTTCTCCCACTCCACCCATCTCAGCACCTCCTGGTGCAGCTAAGATTTCCCTGTGCCCACTGCAGAGAAAGATTTCTGATAATACCTTGTTATTCACTCAGCTTTAAGAAAGGACTTGTAATACATAGGAGGAGTCATTGTTGCTTATCCGGGTTGTAAAATTTGGAAAAGTGACTTCTGTTCCAGGGCAGAGCTGGGGCTTCCCCAAGGCAGATGATGGCTGCAGGCCACTGAGTGCCGAGTTGCCCTTTCTGCAGTGGCCTGGGTAGTAACCCAGGGCTGCTGGCCAGTCCCACCTTTCTGTATATGAAGCCACAGGGATTTTAGACTGCCTGGCACCAGTCCACCTCCTGCATTGCAGAGACACGCTCCCCTATGGGCCCTGAGGATGAATTCACACCTGCCTGGGATTAAAACACAGGTTGGTTCATGGGTTGGCCAAGTCCTCTCCATGGGCAAATCCTGCCACCTCTTGACCACAGCCAGGTAGAGCATGCCCACCTGCACTGGGCTGTTAGCCCTACGATTTTCCTCCAGAGAGCAGAGGTTATATACACCCTCTCTCCATTGCTCTTGGAGAGATGCTAAAGGATTTTTGATCCCTACAAATCTTCCCGAGCTTCACTCTCTAAGGGGGACAGGATATTTTCTTTCCTCTCTGCCTCCACCTTCACCATAAACCTTGTGAAGGGCAAACCCTGGTATCAATACAGCCTACGGAATGAATGGATTGAGAGCAAACCTGCAGAAAGCAAACCTTGGGGTTCTGGTGGATGAAAAGTGGACATGAACCCACAATGTGCACTCACAGAAAACCAGTCCCTTCTTAGACCGCATCAAGAGAAGTGTGGCCAGCAGGTCAAGGGAGGTGATGCTCTCCCTCTGCTCTTGTGAGAGAGCTCACCTGGAGTACTGCATCCAGCTCTAGGGCCTCCAGTGTAAGAAGGACATGGACCTGCTTGAGTGGCTCCAGGGGAGGGCCACAAAAATGAAAGCTGGAACACCTTTCCTGTGAAGAAAGGCTGAGAGTGTTGGAGTTGTTCAGCCTGGAGAAGACTTCACGGAGACTTTATTCCAGCTTTTCAACACTTATGAGCTTTAACAAAGCCGAGTGCTAAGTCCTGCACTTGGGCCGCAACAACCTCATGCAGTTAGAGACTTAGGGAGGAATGGCTGGAAAACTGCTTGGCAGAAAGAGACCTGGGAGTGTTGATTGACAGCTGGCTGAACATGAGCCAGCAGTGTGTCCAGGTGGCCAAGAAGGCCAATGGCATCCTGGCTTGTATCAGGAATAGTGTGGTCAGTAGGATTAGAGAAGTGATCGTCCCACTGTACTCAGGGCTGGTGAGGCCGTATCTTGAGTACTGTGCTGTTTTGGGCACCTTAGTACAAGAAAGACATTGAGTTTCTGGAGAGGGTGCAGAGAAGGGCAACGAAGCTGGTGAAGGATCTCAAGGATAAGTCTTATGAGGAGCAGCTAAGGGAACCAGGTTTGTTTAGCCTGAAGACAAGAAGGCTGAGGGGAGACCTTATCACTCTCTACAACTACCTGAAAGGAGATTGTAGGGAGCTGGGCGTTGGTCTCTTCTTACAAGCTGCAACTGGCAGGACAAGAGGAAATGGCGTGGGGAGGTTTAGGTTAGACATTAGGAAAAACTTCTACACTTAAAGGATTATCAAGGACTTGAACAGGCTGCCCAGGGAAGTGGTTGAGTCACCATCTTTGGATGTATTTAAAAGCTCAAGGATATGGTGTAGAAGTGGCCTGGTAGAGATAGCTAATGGTTGGACTCGATGATCTTAAAGGTCCATTCCAATCATAGCAATTCAGTGATGCTGTGAAGGGGGTCTATGAGAAAGATGGGACAATCTTTTTATCAGCACCTTTTGCAATAAGACAAGAGCTAATGGTTTTAAAGAGGTTAAAAGAGTGTATATTTAGAGTAGATCTAAGGAAGCAATTTTTTACAGTGAGGATGGTGAAGCACTGGAACGGGTTGTCCAAACGGGTGGTAGATGCCTCATCCCTGGAAACTTTCAAGATCAGTTTGGACAGTGGTCTGAGCAAACCACTCTCATTGAAGATGAAGATACACTGCAGGAGTATTGGACAAGATGACCTTTAAAGGTCTCTTCCAACCAGAACATTCTATGATTCTATGAAAAGCACTGCATTTCCAGTANGCGTATCATTCTTGCACTGCCTGAGAGCACCCGTCCTTCTCCCACTCCACCCATCTCAGCACCTCCTGGTGCAGCTAAGATTTCCCTGTGCCCACTGCAGAGAAAGATTTCTGATAATACCTTGTTATTCACTCAGCTTTAAGAAAGGACTTGTAATACATAGGAGGAGTCATTGTTGCTTATCCGGGTTGTAAAATTTGGAAAAGTGACTTCTGTTCCAGGGCAGAGCTGGGGCTTCCCCAAGGCAGATGATGGCTGCAGGCCACTGAGTGCCGAGTTGCCCTTTCTGCAGTGGCCTGGGTAGTAACCCAGGGCTGCTGGCCAGTCCCACCTTTCTGTATATGAAGCCACAGGGATTTTAGACTGCCTGGCACCAGTCCACCTCCTGCATTGCAGAGACACGCTCCCCTATGGGCCCTGAGGATGAATTCACACCTGCCTGGGATTAAAACACAGGTTGGTTCATGGGTTGGCCAAGTCCTCTCCATGGGCAAATCCTGCCACCTCTTGACCACAGCCAGGTAGAGCATGCCCACCTGCACTGGGCTGTTAGCCCTACGATTTTCCTCCAGAGAGCAGAGGTTATATACACCCTCTCTCCATTGCTCTTGGAGAGATGCTAAAGGATTTTTGATCCCTACAAATCTTCCCGAGCTTCACTCTCTAAGGGGGACAGGATATTTTCTTTCCTCTCTGCCTCCACCTTCACCATAAACCTTGTGAAGGGCAAACCCTGGTATCAATACAGCCTACGGAATGAATGGATTGAGAGCAAACCTGCAGAAAGCAAACCTTGGGGTTCTGGTGGATGAAAAGTGGACATGAACCCAC
Organism: Brachypteracias leptosomus; assembly: GCA_013401335.1. Classification (NCBI taxonomy): domain Eukaryota; kingdom Metazoa; phylum Chordata; class Aves; order Coraciiformes; family Brachypteraciidae; genus Brachypteracias; species Brachypteracias leptosomus. The sequence goes on along the minus strand of VYZX01019808.1, from coordinate 60,984 downwards.
AATGTGCACTCACAGAAAACCAGTCCCTTCTTAGACCGCATCAAGAGAAGTGTGGCCAGCAGGTCAAGGGAGGTGATGCTCTCCCTCTGCTCTTGTGAGAGAGCTCACCTGGAGTACTGCATCCAGCTCTAGGGCCTCCAGTGTAAGAAGGACATGGACCTGCTTGAGTGGCTCCAGGGGAGGGCCACAAAAATGAAAGCTGGAACACCTTTCCTGTGAAGAAAGGCTGAGAGTGTTGGAGTTGTTCAGCCTGGAGAAGACTTCACGGAGACTTTATTCCAGCTTTTCAACACTTATGAGCTTTAACAAAGCCGAGTGCTAAGTCCTGCACTTGGGCCGCAACAACCTCATGCAGTTAGAGACTTAGGGAGGAATGGCTGGAAAACTGCTTGGCAGAAAGAGACCTGGGAGTGTTGATTGACAGCTGGCTGAACATGAGCCAGCAGTGTGTCCAGGTGGCCAAGAAGGCCAATGGCATCCTGGCTTGTATCAGGAATAGTGTGGTCAGTAGGATTAGAGAAGTGATCGTCCCACTGTACTCAGGGCTGGTGAGGCCGTATCTTGAGTACTGTGCTGTTTTGGGCACCTTAGTACAAGAAAGACATTGAGTTTCTGGAGAGGGTGCAGAGAAGGGCAACGAAGCTGGTGAAGGATCTCAAGGATAAGTCTTATGAGGAGCAGCTAAGGGAACCAGGTTTGTTTAGCCTGAAGACAAGAAGGCTGAGGGGAGACCTTATCACTCTCTACAACTACCTGAAAGGAGATTGTAGGGAGCTGGGCGTTGGTCTCTTCTTACAAGCTGCAACTGGCAGGACAAGAGGAAATGGCGTGGGGAGGTTTAGGTTAGACATTAGGAAAAACTTCTACACTTAAAGGATTATCAAGGACTTGAACAGGCTGCCCAGGGAAGTGGTTGAGTCACCATCTTTGGATGTATTTAAAAGCTCAAGGATATGGTGTAGAAGTGGCCTGGTAGAGATAGCTAATGGTTGGACTCGATGATCTTAAAGGTCCATTCCAATCATAGCAATTCAGTGATGCTGTGAAGGGGGTCTATGAGAAAGATGGGACAATCTTTTTATCAGCACCTTTTGCAATAAGACAAGAGCTAATGGTTTTAAAGAGGTTAAAAGAGTGTATATTTAGAGTAGATCTAAGGAAGCAATTTTTTACAGTGAGGATGGTGAAGCACTGGAACGGGTTGTCCAAACAGGTGGTAGATGCCTCATCCCTGGAAACTTTCAAGATCAGTTTGGACAGTGGTCTGAGCAAACCACTCTCATTGAAGATGAAGATACACTGCAGGAGTATTGGACAAGATGACCTTTAAAGGTCTCTTCCAACCAGAACATTCTATGATTCTATGAAAAGCACTGCATTTCCAGTAGCAGATTGCTTAAGGCAGCACAGGAGCCCGAATGCAAACTGTCCTTCTCTGAAAACCACTATCAAAACCGGCATGTCCCATCAGGGCTCTTGGCCTGCGGGATGCTGGGGTGGGGAGATGCGATGAGGGGGCAGCAGGGGCCTGACAGAAGCCGCAGCAAACTTGCAACTAGCTGTCCTCAGCAGGGAAGCTGCTATTGCACAAAGCAGCACCTAAGCCAGTGTCTTATCTGTTAGTCAGAGGGAGCAGAGGTCATTTGCCAGGGAGCAATGAGAGCATATAAAGGATAAGAACCAGGAAAAGGACTCGTGTCTCCCAGGACAAGGGCGGCTCAGCACGTATGTATGACTTGGCTTTACTTCAGCAGGAACCACAGTACGAAACTATGGAAACTGGTCATGGCTGAGGCAACGTTGCTGGGGAAGGGGTGGAAATAGAGGTGATGTTTTCTGCCTGGAAAACTACTTCAGAGATAAACCAGATCATGCTGGGTGCTGCTGACGGGCATTTCAAGAGAAGTGGGCAGCACAGGTAAAGGACGGCAGCCTTTGCACGGTATTGGTATTTTGCACTGTATTGTTATTAGGGTGGTGTCACTGGAACAGGTTGCCCAGGGAGGTTGTAGATGCTCGACACTGGAATTGTTCAAGACCAGGTGCATGGGACTTTGAGCAACCTGGTCTAGTGGAAGGTGTCCCTGCCTGTGGCAAGGAGGTTGAAAGATCTTTAAGGTCCCTTCCAACTCAAACCATTCCATGATTCTATGCTTGTTTGGTTTTGCACATATACATGTGCCTGTACATAACAAAATGCTGCTTTATGACCTTGGTTATTGGTGAAATGTGTCTGCATGCACCTCAGGATCGCTTTTGTACCCATCAGCAGTTCCAACACTGCTGGTGGTGCAATGGAACTCTAGATTTGGGAACACCTGAGGTGATGTGCTGGGTGTGCTGGGCCCAGGTCACCTCTTGGGAGATGAGTGTGAGGCAGAGGCTTCTCCAGGCTGCTGCCTGCTCTGTAACACAGTCTCCATCTGCACAGGGCCATGGTGTGCTCGTATTTGAGGAGGGGAAGGCAAAGTCTGTGGCCAGTGCTGCCTGCGAAGAGCACAGTGTGTGAGGCAGCATTGCGTTAAAGGAATGTAATTTCGATATTTGTCTGCCAGAGTCCCAGGACTTTCCACTGATCCATTTATCAGAGTCCCCACAAAGGACTTTCACTGAGTTGGATTCACAAATAGTTAAAAATTAGTTATTTTATTGAGAGTGACAGCACAGATTCTAGATTGCCATTGATAAATTCACTAACTACAATAGCACTACTAATTACAGTTAATATTGCTGGCAGAAATAGTAACAACAACCCAGGGTTAACATTCACAACAGGGTGAAAGATTCAGCACTTACCCAGAGAGGTGTCCCTGCCTGGGGTGGAGGAAGAGAATACAGCCCATTGACTGGTCTGTCAGATGTTGAGGTTCTTCTGTCCCATTTTAGCCATCATTTTCTCCATGCTTTTATTCCCAAAATTACAAGGCTCCCCCCGCCCCGGTGATGTGTAGTATGATTTGGGTGGAGAGACAAGTGCTATAGTCATACACATTCTCTATAATCTTCATTAACATATGCAGGGGTGTCAACTTGAACATGCATTTCACAGGTAATGAGGCAGAGGGGAGCTATCAGATTTGATAGCCTTTTCTCAGAAACAAAGAACTACGCAGGTTCCTGTTATCTCATTGTCTTTGCTGACCAGTAGCAGGGCTACCTGAGAGCCATTTTGGTGTGCCGTGGGGTTTTACATAGGCTGCAGAAGTGGCAGGCATTTCCTGGGACCTCATACATGAAGCAGGAACAGCTGGCCAGGGCAGGAGCAGGTGTCCAGCGAGGGATGATGGGTGCCCCAGCTGCACCCACAGGTGATGGGCTTGCCTGTTTTTGCTCCAAAGGTCCCTGACAACAGCAGGGTGAGGCCCCAGAGAGGGCACAGCAGCATTTTTGCTGCTCAACAGCCCTGTTCAGTAGCAGCAGGAAAACATCCTTGTCTTTTAACCCTTGGTAGAAGCAATCCCACAAGCTGTTGGTACACCCTTCAATGCCACTCATCACCTAATGGGAGCAGGTATCAGTGCTTCAGATAGGATCAGCCCAGCCATGCTTCTGTGGCCTACAGAAAGTTGTAACAAGTCATGAACAAATCATGTGGAGACTTATAAGCTTTTTCTCTCTTACAGCCTAATTCAACATCCCTTTTTGTTTCCATGCACTACCAGGGGCCAATGGTCAGCCATATGGCAACAGGATGTGTCTGACAGCAGAGATGTGTCTGGGCCAGTCTGTAAATAATGGGGAGCTGCAGGACTTGCCGGCAGAGCCACCAGCCCCTTTGCCACCAGTAGACAATAGTCAATACAAATGCAATGCTATGGCCTGTATCTCTCCAATGTCAGGCACAGGTAGTGCACTCAGTGGCATCATTTGAGTGCTGGGCATAGTAATATACTTACTTCACCAAATTCCTTGTGTTTTATGTCCTTAAGTTCTATGTAAATATGTAATTCTGGTATGAAAACAATCCCATTTCCTTTATAGTGTTTTAACAGAATTTACAGGGATTAATGCCATCATCCCTTGCTTCAACACATAAATGCTTGCCCTGTTTTGTTTTTTGCTCCACCCAGCATTCTGAAACTTAGGTGCTCCCTTGTTACACAAGGGCAGGGAGGGTAGGGCTGCTTAATGGGCACCCTTTCATTCATCACCCTGACCACCAGCAGGGCTGCCTTTGCAGGCAGGACAACTGTGTCAAAGCTGGGCAGGGGCAGGCAGGACATGAACTGTCCAAAGTTGCTTTGTCAAAGAGCCATAATGCCCATCATGGAAATGCCCGTGGGCTGTGTGGGGATGTGGCAGCTGAAGAGGACCTCCCATGGGAGACTCTTCCTGGACAAAAGGACTCTTCCAAGGTTACAGAGCCCAAAGCTCAGGCTGCTTTCCCGCTGATGATTTCTTTGCTGTGGATGTGTGGCAGTGTGTTAGGAGCAGGCAAAAGCCCTTGTAGGTGTAAGAGCACAGGACCCTTCACATCTCATCCCTGTGTTGCCTGTTAAGTGGTGCTGAGCTTGGGCATGGGGCAGGGAGTGTGGCTGTATGGGGCTTCCTATGGTAGCATCCTTTATTTATTTTTTTAATTAAAGGTCCAAAGCTGAAGTGAGAATGGCAGAGGGTGATGCTGTGCCTTGCAGGGGGCAGCAGAGAAGGAAGCAGCCACAGATGGAGGTGCAGGTGGAATCCTTACATGATGTGGATTTTGGAACGGTGCCGCAAAGCTGGAGCTCTGCTGCTCTCAGAGGATGCAGCCTCTTGCTGGGGAAGGATGGGCAGGAGAAGAGCTGCAGGGGCTGTGGTGGCCTCAGGGAACCAAGGAAAAGGAGGATGAGGTGATGGCATAGGCAGGCAAGTGGAAGGGGTGACTGGGTTTAGGGTGATGGAAAGGGGCAAGGAAAACCTAGTGCCTTGAAAGCCTGCTAATAAAGCAGTTGAAGAAGGAAGGGAGAGGAGGAAGCAAGAAGGCTGAGATAATCAGGAAACAAAGCAAAGATTAAGTTGACTACTCAGAGCTTGGGAAAGCTAGGACTGAGCTGTGGTAGCTTTGGGACATCACAAACATAAAAACGTTACCATTTTAAGCAGATAATGATGAAAGATGAACTGAGTCTCTGAAGCAGAAGGACCTCTGCTTTTACAGAGGCATTTTACTTGCATAGGCAGGGGGATGAGCTGCTGCTGTCTTTGATTACGGGCTGGTTTTGTAAAGCATTTTGCTGCAAAGGACAGTGGCAGCTTCTGACAGAGCTGTGCCCCCCACTTTGCAGTGGGGGTGGCAGTGCCATGGCAGCAGGGACCCCTCAGGGACCTCTCCATCTTTGAATGTATCAGCCTGAGCAAGACATAAAACTGGGAGGAGTGGCTGACACACTAGAAGGCTGTGCTGCCATCCAGCAAGACCTAGACAGGCTGGAGAGTTGGGTGGGGAGAAATTTAATGAAGTATAACAAGGGCAAGTGTAGAGTCTTGCATCTGGACAAGAACAACCCCAGGTACCAGTATAGGTTGGGAACTGACCTGTTGGAGAGCAGCATAGGGGAAAGGGATGGGGGGGTCCTGGTGGACAGCAGGATGACCATGAGCTAGCAATGTGCCCTTGTGACCAAGAAGGCCAATGGCATCCTGCGGTGTATTAGAAGGGGTGTGCTTAGTAGGTCGAGAGAGGTTCTCCTCCCTCTCTAACTCTGCCCTTGTGAGAATGCATCTGGAATATAGTGTCTAGTTCTGGGCCCCTCAGTTCAAGAAAGACACAGAACTGCTTGAGAGAGTCTAGCGCAGAGCCACAAAGATGATTAAGGGAGTGGAACTTCTCCCTTATGAGGAAAGGCTGAGGGAGCTGGGTCTCTTTAGCTTGGAGTAAAGAAGACTGAGGGGTGACCTTATTAATGTTTATAAATATGTAAAGGGTGAGTGTCAGGAGGATGGAGCCAGGCTCTTCTCAGTGGCATCCAATGATAGGACAAGGGACAACAGGTGCAAGCTGGAATATAGGAGGTTCCATAGAAATACGAGAAAAAACTTTTTCATGGTAAGGGTGACAGAGCACTGGAACAGGCTGCCCAGGGAGGTTGTGGAGTCTCCTCTGGAAACGTTTAAACCCACCTGGATGCATCCCTGTGTGACCTGATCTAGGTGACCCTGCTCCGGCAGGGAATTGGACTAGATGACCTTTCAAGGTCCCTTCCTAACATTCTGTGATTCTGTGATATAGAAACACCTGAGGCATCCTTCTCTGATGGCTTTTCTTTCCAGACCACAAACTGCCTGGAGGGACCCAACCCAGTGCTGGCAATGGCTTCTCACCATGTGATCACGGTCCAGCCCCAGTTTTCAGCTGCCCAGCAGGCAGGCGAGTGGCAGTCGGGGCTGTTGGACTGCTGCTCCGACTTTGGCGTGTGTGAGTGACATACCCCTCATTCCCATTCCTGATGTTGGCTCATGATGTGTTTCTGATGTTTTTCCTGCTCCTTCTGCGGTGTTGCCCCTGCTGCAAACCCCACTTTTGAGGACACCAGCGGTGGAGCAGCTCTCATCTGAAGTCAAGAGCCACAGCTCCCCCAGCTGTATCCTCAGCCGGCTTTCTCTGCTTTTGTCTTAATTTGCACCTCTCAGCCAAGTCCGTGTCTCACTGTCCTGCAGGTATTTGTGGAGCCTTCTGCTTCTTCTGCCTGTCGTGCCAAGTGGCCGGGGACATGGATGAGTGCTGCCTGTGCGGCTCCAGCGTTGCTATGAGGACGCTCTACCGCACCAGATACAAAATCCCAGTCAGTGACCAACCCTGCTGGCAGTGACATCTGCAAGCTGGGTGCTGGGATGTGGGTCCAGGAAGGAGAAAGGGGTGCCTGAGGGGAAGAGCAGTGGCAGGGAGCTGTGTGGGCAGCCCTACAGGCAAGGAACCAGAGATACTTCTGCATCCCTGCTGTGAGCTGGAAGTAATCCCATTGCACACCGCCTCATCCCAGGCCTTGCTGGGCATGAGTGGCAGTGTGCTGCAGGCCAGGGGTGAGCTGCCCTGGGGTGTTGATGAAAAACAGGAGGACATGTTTTTGGTCTGACATGGGGTTATTCATACAATGCTCCTTGCTCCACAGGGCTCCATTCTGAATGACTGGGCCTCCATCATGTGCTTCTCCATGTGCGCGCTCTGCCAGCTGAAGAGAGACATCAAAAGGAGGAAGGAGCTGGGCATATTCTGGTAAGCCTGGTGTGCTGGTGCAGGTTTGTAAAGTCACTGCTGCACAGAGCTGAGCAGGTTTTCCAAGTCCCTCTTTCCACTAACATCTGACTTAAGACACATGGTTGTTGTGATGCTAAAGCAGCAACAGCCAAGTAAAAGGGTGACCTGTCCTGCAGCAAAATGTTGCTGGGTACTTGCAGGATGGGGGATCTGCTCAGGGCCCATCACCTGGGTCCAGCCAACATGCACACCACACACAGCAACGCTCAGATTGCTCCCTGGCTTGGCAAGCAACAACCGACACCACCACCCACAGCGGGGTTTTCCTGAGCCATGAGTGTTGCTGTGGCTGTGGTGCCTGTCCCTGGGCCGGGCTAGGAACCACGTGGGGTGGCAGATCTGTCACTGAGGGTTTACAGGTGCCTCCCTCTGGGCTGGCCAGTGCCAAGCACCACAGGAAGCTGTCCCGGGCAGGTTTCTTCCTTCTCTGGGGCAGTTTCTGGAGATCTTACCTTGTATGCAGGGGGCATGAGGTGGACATGGCTGCACCAGGCTGAGCTGGGTGATGCCAGCCCGGGACCTGTGTCCTTGGGGGAGCCCCAGACCAGGCTGACTGGTGTGTAGGTGTCACTGCCACAACCTGTGAGAGTGACATGACACTCAGGTGTGTAAATGTCACTACAGCAGGTTTGTAGGATGCTGTAAGACACAAGGACAAGGAGGTTTTGTTTCTGTGCATTTATTACGAATTACTACAAATCACAACTAGTAAAGCAAGTACATTACTTTTGGTCACTTACCTATAGGCACACCTATATGTATTATTTGAGGTGTTATTGGCACGATGCTTGCCAAACCACTGACAGGAGAGGAGACGACGGAAAAGCCTCACCACAGATGATCCATGCCAGAGTCAGGAGTCAGACAGGTATCCCTAACAAGCACCCATCTCTCCCTCTCTTGCAGAGAAGCTCATCTTGGGTAGATACCATGTTACTTTTAACCTTTCTAGCACAGACATCTGGATGAAGGACACCACTTGACGGAACAGCCAACAGGTGGAAGGTCAGCTTGCTGCTGTTGTGGTTTCTGTGCTTGCTGTCATTGTGGTCTGTGTGTCCTGGCTCACAAGGATATCTCAGCTGCCTGCTGATCTTATCATGGGTGCCTGGGGCTCCTGGCTCAGCACTTGTCCCTACTGGAGCAGAGCTGGCCAGTGCTGCTGCCCTCAGGGCCTCTCACTACACTGCAGAAACACAGGTGTGGTGCAGGCGATGCCCAAGAGGGGTCAGTGCTAGGTACACTGCTCCCACAGCCCCCCCCGACCAAAGCCCTTGCCCAGCAATTTCTGCCTCATGTCTGGGGGGCTGGGAGCTGCAAGTGGTATTAGGGAAGGTGGAGCAAGAGATGTTGGGGTCCAACTCATCTGTTCCCTGTTGGTTTCTGCTGTGCTGAAATGCATCCCACTTACTGAAGGGGGTTGAGCAAGATGCTTTCTTGCCTGCCCTTCTGGGGAGAAATGTGACTCTTCTGGCTGGGGAGGGGGGCAGGCTTTGGATGGCTTGCGTCCCTACTGGGGACAGCCCTGTCGGTACTCCTCGGGCTCCTGTACACTTCTTCCAGCTCCAGCAGATAGACACTCCACCTACTGGTCACTCGGGTAACAGACGCTCCTGGTTCTCGAGGCTCCAGGTACTTAACACTCCAAGTTACTCCAACTCCTGCTCCGAACCGTGGCTAAGGCTACTGCACAGTTGAGTTATACAAGACCCTCCACCTCTGCCTAACAGATACTCCAGCTGTAATACAGCTCCAATGGATGGACGCTTGGGCTTCTCCATGTCTCAGGTAATTCCAGCTCCAGCTTCTGCTCCTGGTCACTCCAGATACAAGGTGCTCCTGCTTGTTACAGCTCTGGCTGATGGACACTTGTGCTCCAAGTAATTTCAGCTCCAGACAATGCGCGCTCTTCCTAGCTTAGGTTATTTGAAGCCCTGAGTTAGTTTAGCTCCAGCTATTGCCCGTGCTGGAGAAGAGATGCTCCTGCTGCTCCCAGCTTTGGATTGTAGAGGCGCCCTGTTGCAAGCTAAAGCTCCCACCTAATTGCAGCTCTGGCTTAATAAACCCTCCTTCTTATTAAAAACTAATTGAAGCAGCCTGGGCTTTTGGCAAGGGTGTAAATCCATCATTGCCATAACTCGAATATTAACTGTTATAACTGTACATTGTCTAAATATTGATTACTTAACTATTCTGGTGGTTGCACAAACCTTGACCAAAGAGCTGGAGAAAAGCACCTTTCCCCAGACTAGCTGAGGTGCTGAGCTTAGCATGGTGCATGCTGGCCTCCCTAACTTGAGCGCACCCTGCCCACCTCCCTCCCCGCATTCCTTGTCCCTAATGCCCCTCCTTCCCTGCCCACCTTGTCCCCAATGCCCTCCCATTCCACACCCCTCCCTGTGGGCCAGAGGTCCCCCTCCAGCCTACATTTTGATAGCTGAAAGCTGCCGACTGAGCATGTTTCCAAGTGCCCAGAATGCTCTATTTAGTCTTTCTCTGAGCTTCAGTAATGCAGCACTTGCCCTCTGTTTCTGAGCCCCAAAACCACAGGACTTAAGTCTCAGTTTTTCAGCCTGCAAAACAAAGGATAATCCCTGTTTTAGAACTCTGAAAACATAGAACTCTTTAGTANACCCCTCCCTGTGGGCCAGAGGTCCCCCTCCAGCAGTAGGGCTCTGCTCCTACTTTTGAAACCCAAAACTAGCCCCCATAAATTGCTTTCAAGGCCCCCAAACACAGCATAGTCTGGTTTTGAACCTAAAACAGACAAACCCTAAAACATAGCACATAACGGTTTTTTTAACCTGAGCCCTAAAACCAGAGAAGTAAGCCTCTGTTTTCATGCTCTGAAAACCTGGGACTTAACTGATTTTTGAGCTTCAGAAATGCACAGCTCCTACTTTGGTTTTCAGCCCCCAAAGACACAGCACTAACTCTCCACTATGGGATCCAAAAACCTTGCACTGAACTTTTGTTTTCCAACTCTGTGTGATGTGTTGCCAGTGGGTGGGGGTGTTGTCCCAAATCTGAGTTCTTTACCCAGTGAGCAAGCCAGTAACACACAGGGTGGAGGTATTTCAAGTTTATTTCATCGATGCACATGGATGGGTGCCTGTCCCAAGACAGCACACCCTAGCTCAAGAAATTTCTATATTTATACACTTAGCATTACATAGTCAAATAATTAATACATATTCATTGTTATTCTTTTTATCAATTGGTTCTGACTTCCTCGCATATTTAAATTGGTGCACAGGCTCCATCATCCTCTTCCATTGTTTTCTTTTTAGCAGGGGGTATAATTTGGGTAGGTGGTCCATGAGTCAGTGGTCACTATCTGCCCCTGCCACAATTACCTTTTGCCTATTTTTTCTCTAATCTTGGCAGTTCTTCATGGCTTGCCAACCACACCAATCACTCTTTACCTTCTGACAGGAATATCCTTCTTATCAACAAAGCCACATTGTCTAGTTAGCTAGCCTTAAATCCAATCTTAGATTAATCATATCTAATTACTATTTCTCTATTTTAATTTTTGCTAAATAATTAAATAGGGTGAGGGCTTCACAGAAGACCTTCAGCAGTGGCTAGTTTCTTGGTTGTTTCAATTACATTTCTATTTTTCTAATTAATACAAACTTTAATACAACAGGGGGGAGTGTAGCCCACCCGCAGCCCTTATTTCACCCGTTCTGATTTCAGGGAGTGCCTGGCAACCGGGATAGGGGGCAGGGAAATCCCAGCCCCATGTCTCGGTGGGGCTACACCAAAATGTGCAAAAGGTCACTTTATTTCAGACTTATTTCTCCAGCACCACCAGCATAAGCTCCCACGCACTCTAAACCCCCGTGGGGCAGGCACAGCAGCCGCAGCCCCCGGCGAGGAGCCCTGCTTCAGAAGCTTGGGAACCTCCCCCACATCCACCAAGGAACAACCCCACCTCCCAAATCCACGAGTGCCCCAGCCCCGAGAAGCAGCAACCGCAGTGGGCACCGGCACCGTCGTGCTCGCGAGAACCTCCCAGGCCTCCGCTGCCTGACCCGCGCTGGAAGCAGCCGGGGGACGAGACCCTGCAGCCGCCCCGCCGGACACGGCCGCAAGCCCACTGCGAGGGGCCCGGCACCGCATCACCCCCGTACCCCGCCACACAGCTCCATTCTCTCCCTACTCGATTCGCAGTCGGGTCCAGTCCTGTCGCCACCGCCCCACCTCGGACGGGGGCTCCCGCCAAGGACCGACCTTCAAACAAGGGCGACCCCGCGGCCCACTCCCGCCTCTCCTTGGCCCTGCTCCGTCGCCCGCCCCGGCATGGCTCATCCGTCAGTCAGGCCCCGGGGGCGGGGGAAGCCAGCCGCCGGTGGAAGGCCTCGCTTTCTGCCACCTTGGGCCAGCCTGTTCATGGCGGCTGTGACCGCAGCTTGAGAACTGTCTTCCACTTCGGCGAGGCGGCAGAAGGCCGAGCGGCAGCGTAGGCGGCGGGAGGGTACGCCAGCTGCGCCAGCCGGGAACAGCCTCAGCCGCGAGGAACACGGGGCACCTCCGCGCTGGCGGCTGCTGGGGACACTAGCGCACAGCCGGCTCCCCGAGCGCCGGAGCGGCAGCCCTCCCTGCTGCTGTTACAGCGGGACACGTTGCGGGGTGTCCTGCTGACACACACCGCGTATATTTACAGATGCTTATATAACTGCTACTTAAGAATGTCAGCCACCTGGTGCAAAATGGCGGGCCCAGTCACATATAACCAGCTAAACAAGACGGGCAACATCAAAGAATAGAGTCAAGGGGGGCCCCCCCACCCCGGTCTGATGCACTTATGGATAAGCGGGAAGGCGTGGCCAGTGCTGTTAGCCAATGAGAGCGGAGCACAGGAACAATAGACAGATTCCTGTAGCCAGTGGCCGCTGTGGCTGCTGGGAGAGGGCGGGCTTTGCACCGGAAGGTGATTGAAGGGGCACCACTCACATCTCCCGCAGGTCAGTGGTACCTGTGAAGCCTCTGCGCGCTGTGACTCTGCAGCGACACGGAAACACCACCGGTCTTGAACGGTAAAACCTCCAGGGTGACACTACAGTACCACCAAGCTTTGACTGTACGACCCCAGAGACACTGCAGCATCGCCAAACTCCAGCTGTTTAACCTCCCTGGTGACAGTGCAACACACCAAACCCTGACTGTAATCCCCCCCATGGGACAACAGTAATACCACGGAACACCTACTAAAAATCCTCCACAGTGACACTGCAATATCTTACCTGTAAAAGTTCCGCTGAGACATTGCACTATCACCAAATATGGACTATAAAAGCACCATGGAAACGCTGCAGTACCACCCAGCTCCAGCTTATACCCTTCATGGTACCACCAAAATACTGCCCTAATATTGCTCAACAGGAATACTACTGTCTCCTCCCATAAAACCTCCATGGTGTCACTGCAGTACTGTTGTCCCAAATCTGAATTCTTTACCCAGTGTGCAAGCCAATGACAGAGTGGAGGTATTCCTGGTTCATTTTATCGATGGCATGGATGGGTGCCAGCAGGATTCCTCTTAAGGACCCAATTGGCTTATTGCTTTTATTAGTTTATATCAAAAGTTTTGCATAGTGACACATGCAATGACACTACCGGTGTAAGAAACAAAATTGTGAAAACCAGTGTACACATCTTTCAAAATCTGTTTGTGCTTTTTGCATGGGTTAAGACTTAAGTGTAAGGGTTTAGTAGGTGTTTCTATCTCCTTTATCCATGTTCTGACCAATCGTAGCTTGTTTGCTTGTCCTCACCTGGACACTTTATTATTAACAATGTCTAAGTCCACAGAATTTAACGTTCCTGTTTCCAAGCCAGCAGCTCCCAAGCCTGTTGAAAGTTCTCACTAGCTGTGCAGATTTGCCAACGAGACTTAAGCCAATGAGACTTAAGGTATTGTCCATTGTGAACAATTTGGGTACACTTTACAAATACTAATGTCGTCCCCACAAAGCTTAAAGTAAAATTCACATACTTCAGATATAAAAGCTGCAAATCTTTCAGGAAAACCTTGGGTAACTGTTACTGGTGGTGTAATAGTGGTAGTGGGAATCAGGGAAATGTCAAATTGTATACTGTCCGCTGTGGCACTTGAACCATGGCCTCGATGGTTAACTGGTACACGAACTCCCATAATGAATCCCAACAGCTCCGTTTCCAGTGGACATTGCCATCCCTTATTTGGCTTATTTGGCTTATGTGGCATTTTACATGTGTGGATAAACTTAATAGGTCCTTCAGTGGTATTGTGATCTTACTGCAGGGCAGTGTTTCCTATCATCTATAATGCAAGTATTGCTCTCTCCAATCCAAGTCCAGATTCCTGGATACAGACTACTAATGCCTAAGCAAAGGTAAGGCTGATGGGTGTGATCACATGGATAGCTTGGTACTTGCTGCCCCACTGGTGGGTTTTACATCTGTTGGTCCTCACTGTCCAGGTTAAGGCAGAGGTTACCAGCTTCTGTGGGTTGGTTTGATTATTGCATTGGGATTCTACATTTCTATGATAGAATGTCAGATTCCCCAATATGCATGAAGGTTCCTATCTTTATTTAGATGTTAACACACTTTCCAGGGATAGCACTTTGCCACAGAGAGTATTAACAAAGTTCCAGGGAATACTTAGTGTACTTTCTAGATGGATACTTTCCGTAGTATGCAGGTTCAACAACAGCTTTTCACTTATTCATCCAGGAGTTCAACAATTCTTGGAGACAGAGAAAGAAGACTTAGGTCTTGGATTGTATCCAAGTCTCAGTAGTGTTTGACTTCATTCCAACAGCGTCCACAGTTTCCCATATTCCTTTCCCTTGTAAGTGCTGCAAAGTAACCCAGTGGTTTCTGCATGGTGGGTGTTGAATTCTCACCCCCAAAATGTCCCTTCTGTACTGTCTAAGTTACCTCAGCTTGCCCCTCCAAGTCCCCTCTATCTCTTCTAATTTAATTCAACTTTTCACCCCAAAATGTCACCACTATCCCCTAAGTTATCTCATCTTTTCCCGAAAAACCCCATGCCCTAAATTATCCCAGCTTTTCCCTGAAAAAGGTTCTCTCTGTTCCCTCTGAGTTACCTCAGGTTTTCCTTCAAAATCATGCCTCTGTCCACTCAGTCCACTCATGCCTCATGTCACTCTATCCACTTATTCCAGCTTTTCCATCAAAAAATTCTTGTTTTGTCACCTCTGAGTTGCCCCAGATTTTCCCCCAAAATGTTGCTTCTATCCCCCTGAAGTTACCTCATCTGTTACTCCTGCTTTTCACCCCCAAAATGCCCACTCTAAGTTACCTCAGCTTCCCCCACCCCCAGATCCCATCTGTCCCCTCTGAGTTACCCCCGCTTTTCCAAAATTCTCCTCTGTCCCTTCTAAGTTACCCTAGCTTTTTGAAAAAAAATTTTCTGAGTTACCTCAGCTTTTCACTTCAAAAGGGCCCCTCTATCCTAACTTACTGCAACTTTTCACCACAAAAATGTCACCTCTATCCCCTCTATGTTACTTCAGCTTTCCCCCCCCACAATAAATATCCTCTCCATTCACCCTGAGATACCTCATCTTTTCCCAAAAAGGTCCTCTCTGCTCCTTCTATGTTTCTTCAACTTTTCCCACAAAAAGTCACCTATGTCCCCTGTAAATTACCCCAGCTTTTCCCCCAAAATGTCTCTTCTGTCCCACGTCCTCTCTAAATTTCCTCGTTTTTTCCCCAAAGTTTTCCCCTTTGTGCTCTGAGGTAACTGCCTGGTCACTGCCTAGTACTCCCACCTTTTGCCCTCTGTACCAGCCCAGGTTGTGACCCGGCGTGACTGCCTGGTTTATCACTGCACCCATGGCTGCTTGCTTCAACCCCTGCACCTCAGCACCACTGCAGCTCCATAGGCACGAGCACGGATTTCAACCCAACAGCCCTGCACCCAACTGTGCTGTCAGGGCAGAGATGGAGTTTGGGGGTCTCAAACAGCTAGCTAGGGTGGGAAATGCTTAGTGCAGCCAAGGGCATGGGGCCTCAGGGGCAGGAGGTTGGTGGTGCTGTGCCAATGGCAGATCCTGGTGAAGTCAAGCATGCTGGGGATGTGTCCGGCTGCTGCTCAGGAAAACCCCGCTGTGGATGATGGTGTCTCTTGGCTGTTGCTGCTCACTGAGCCAGGGAGCAGTCTGAGTGTTGTTCAGGCTGTGGTACCTGTCCCTGGGCTGGGGACCATGTGGGGGCTGTGTGGGGTGGAGGGGTCTGTGGCATGGGGTGTAACTGGGGGTTCCATGGGTGCCTTCCCCTGGACTGGCTAGTGCTGTGTGGAGCTGCCCCAGGCAGGTTTCCCTGTTCTCTGAGGGTGGTACCATTACCAGGTGAGACCCCGTGCTCTGAGGCCAGCACAGGGTTGGCCTTGTTATGGACCTTGTCCTCCGTGCAGGGGCTGTGGGGTTGGCATGGCCAATCTGGGCCAAGCTGGGTGACACTAGCCTGGGGCATGTGTCACTGTCCCCATGGGACCCCCGTGCTGGAATACTCGGACTGTGAAGGTGTCACTGCCACAACCTATGAGGAACTGGCGGATGAGGTTGCTAAACCACTCTCTATTATATTCCAAAAGTCATGGCAGTCTGGTGAAGTCCCCACTGACTGCAAAAGAGGAAACATAACCCCCATTTTCAAGAAGGGAAAAGAGGGAGGAGCCGGGGAACTATAGACCAGTCAGTCTCACCTCCGTGCCCAGTAAGATCATGGAGCAGATCCTTCTGGAGCAGATCCTTCTGGAGGCACTGCTAAGGCAGAAGAATAACGAGGAGGTGATTTGGTACAATCAACATGGCTTCACCAAGGGCAAATCACTCCTGGTGGCCTTCTATGAGAAAGTCACAACATTAATAGACAAGGGTAGAGCAACTGATGTCATTTACCTGGACCTGAGCAAAGCCTTTGACACTGTCCCTCACAAGATCCTGGTCTCCAAGCTGGTAAAATATAGGTTCGATGNAACGTGTCCAAAGGAGGGCCACGAGGATGATCAGAGGACTGGAGCACCTCTCCTATGAGGATAGACTGAGAGAGTTGGGGTTGTTCAGTCTGGAGAAGAGAAGGCTCCGAGGGGACCTTATTGTGGCCTTCCAGTATCTTAAGGGGGCCTACAAGAAAGCTGGTGAGGGACTTTTCAGGATGTTGGGTAGTGGTAGGACTAGGGGGAATGGGTCAAAACTAGAGGTGGGTAGATTCAGATGAGAGGTTAGGAAGAAGTTCTTCACCATGAGGGTGGGGAGACACTGGAACAGGTTGCCCAGAGAGGTGGTGGAAGCCCCACCCCTGGAAATTTTTAAGGCCAGGCTGGATGGGGCTCTGAGTAACCTGATCTAGTGGGAGGTGTCCCTGCCCATGGCAGGGGGGTTGGAACTAGATGATCTTTAAGATCCATTCTAACCCTGACAATTCTATGATTCTATAATATCATGACCCACGGGTGTGTGAAGGATGCCATAGTATACAAGGACATGGAGGCTTTGTTTCTGTGAATTTACAAGCTACTACAAATGATCACTAGTACAGCAAGTACATACATACAATCATTTACCTATAGGCACACCTATATGTATTATTTGAGGCATTACTGGGACAAAACCCACCAAACCACTGCCAGGAATGGGGAAGATGAAAAAGTCTCTTGTCACAGGTGATCTGCATCATGGAGACAGGAGTCAGCCAGGTGTCCCTGGCAAGGCTATTTCTGTCTGGGAGATCTCTTCAGAGCAGCTCCACACACACATCCCTCTCCTTGCCTCCATCCACAAGCTCACCAGGAGCCCTGGGGTGCAGCTGCACATACACGCTGAACCCTCACTGCGTAGGGGGGGATTTTCTGGGCAGTGCTGGAGGAAGAGCCACATTGGGCACCTGAGACAGGAGTGCTGCAGCCCAGGGTGCAGACAAGAGGTGTCCCTGCACAGGCTGAGCAGTCAGGGAAGGAAGCAACCTGCTCAGGGCACGACCCTTCCCTCAGGGATATGGGGAGCTGCAAGACACGATCCTGTGCTGCAGCTCAGGCTGAGTTCTGTTGGGGTAGTCTCTTAATTAAAGGCTAATGCACCATGAGTGTTAATATGCTGGATGCTGGCAAAAGCATGGCTAATGCAAGCCCCTACTGAAACAGTGTTCCTCCTTTTCCAGAGTGATTCCCTAGACTTTCAAGAAGCACTTTTGCCATTCCTTCGACCTGCAGCAAAGCAATGGTGGTGTGTCTGCATGAAGCATAGGAAACTAAGCCAGGCCGCCCAGTTTCACATCCCACACTGTTACTCAAGGACAAACTCAATACTACTTATTTTATTCCCCTGGACTTGGCCTTTAAGCAGCTCTGTATTTTAGGAATCCTCTATGCAGAATGAGTCAGGAGAACAGTGTCAGTCACTAGAAGGCACCAGGGGAAAAGGATGTTGAACGGGCCCACTTCCTTCTCTGATTAACAATCCAGCATATGGAGGAGAAAGTGTTCTACAGAAATGCCTTGCTGCTGCTGTTTGCCCACAGCCAGTTCCCCCTTTGTAGGACATTTCTGTACAGGCACAAGGTCACAGCAATTTAACAGTGGAAAGGAAACATGCCAGTCCCTGGTACATATTAGAACAGGAATGAATGGATGTAAAAACTCTTGAGTGTTTCTATCGAGTTGTCTTTGGCCCTCTACTCATTTGTGTTTGTGACATTTCACAGTCCATGCAGTGCTTGCCACGTGTGGTGCTTTAACACCTTCCCTAGGACTTGCTGTCATAGAAATCGGACAGTTGGGAGGCAAAGTATGACAGTGAAAATGGAGGAGGGTTCTTAGAAGGAGCTTATGTGAGAGACAGCTCTGATAAAGAAGCAGCATTTTTATACAGAAAACAAATAGAGTAACTTTTCCTGGCACTCCTGTCTGCTTCACCATTTCCAGTGTGGCTAGAAAACTGAACTACATGTACATCAGGCCCTTTGGCATCTCTTTTCTCTCCTCAGCTGTGGACAATTGCTGGAGGACTGTTTTCTCTTCAGGGTGGTGGGAATGCATGCTACTGAATGAGGACAAAGGAACCACAGTCTGCTGGAGGCACAGTTCTGCAGTACACTCAGAAGTGCAATCCCCACTATCAATACAGGCTGCAGGATGAAGGGATTGAGAGCAGCCCTGCAGAGGAAGACTTGGAGATACTGATGGATGAAAAGCTGGACATGAGCTGACAATGTGCACTCACAGCCTAGAAAACCAATCACATCCTGGACTCCATCAAAAAAAGTGTGGCCAGAAGGTCAAGGGGGGTGATTCTCCCCCTCCACTCCACTCTTGTGAGGCCTCACCTGAAATATTGCGTCCAGTTCTGGAGTCTTCAGCACAAGAAAGGCACGTTGTCCAGAGGAGGGCCAGAACAACGTTCAGAGGGATGGAACACCTCTCCTATGAGAGAGTTGGGGTTGTTCAGTCTGGACAAGAGAAGGCTCTGAGGAGACCCTTATTGCAGCCTTTCAATACTTAAGAGGGGCCTATAAGAAAGATAGGAACAGTCCTTTTAGCAGGGTCTGTTGTGATAGGACAAGGGGTAATAGTTTTAAACTAAAAGGTACATTCAGACTAGATCTAAGGAAGACTTTTTTACAATGAGGGTGATGAAGCACTGGAACAGGTTGCCCAGAGAGGTGGTAAATGTCCCATCCCTGAAAACATTTAAGATCAGGTTGCATGGGGCTCCAAACAACCTGGTCTAGTTAAAGATGTCCATGCCCACTGCGGGGTGCTTGGACTAGATGACCTTTAAAGATCCCTTCCAACCCAAAGCATTCTATGATTCTACAAAGTGCCATCACAATCAGCACGCTGGTCTGGCATAACTGGCAGGGTGGTTAGGTGCAATTTCACCAGCCTGAGTGGTAGTAGCTCTAGGGACTGTTGTGTTCACTGTTAGGAAACAAAAGTCTTAAATATTTCCTAGATATGTTAATTTTCAAGTATGCAAGGCTTTGGTCTAAAAAGCACAATAAAAGCGAAGATGACAAAGAAGACAAAGGTGGCAGGGCTGTGAAGGAGTATAGCTCTGAGCCTAAATTCAGGAGGAGGGAACACATCAGTGAATTGCAGCCCACTCCAAGACGCAGGGAACCTGCTAGGAAACCTGCCACTCAAGTAAAATGTGTGATGTTAACATTGTGGTGATTTCCTGGGGCGTGGCGGAAATAATTTGGTGTGTGAATGTTGAGCCTTAGAGCTCCATCATGTTATTTTCAGGGCTAATGGGACAGACCAAAAGGACTCAGAGATTTGCACTGGACGCCAAGCTGTAAGTACTGTACAGTACCATGCCAGCCTGATCCGCAGCTCAGGAGTAATTCCTGGTGAGCATCATATCAAGCAACATTAGATTCAGGCTCTGCAGCTCTTCCTAGCGTTCATCACTTCAAGTCTTTTAATAGCAATTACTCATACAAAATGTGTTCTCTTCTCCTCTTCCTAATAAATTATTATTACGGTTTTTAAACATTGCCTCCAAGTGCTGGGGTGAAGGTGCAGAGCCTTTTTCACCTCTGAACGAAAAATGAAAAGACCCAAGGACCTCGCCATGGTTGGTGTGATGGTTGCACAGATTCCAGCTTCTGTCCCGGTTAATAGACAGCTAAGGTGGTAACCTTCTGTCAGATTTAATATTAAGCAACACATGCAAACACACAAAAGCTGTTTGAAGCATTGTCTGATAAGGCCATACCCCACTCACAATGTGTATAACATCTCAGGGTTTATATATTGTGCATCAACCAAAGGTCAGTTGTGTGATACGGGTGTGTCATGCATCTGACTGAGCACAAAACAAGTCTCCAAGGTTGAACTCCATGTTTAATCACTTACAAAGATTAAGTATTTTTTCTGATATGGCCACAGGTTTGTCCAGAGATAGATGAGGAAAGCTTTATGAACATGTGTCATGCATTCTCAGGTGACAAATAAGCAGATGGGGCAGGCATGGCCTTGAAAACAGGAAGATAAAAAATAATTTACTGGAGTAGAATTTATTAGTGAGTTTTGCACTTACTTCTGTGGGTGCAGTTTTCAAGCTCTGCAGCAGTACATGAGCCCTGGGTTCACCTGATGCCCTTGGGTGCTTTGCAGTAACAAAGCTGATGAGAAGGCAGAGTCTTCACTGTCTCTCTGATTAAATCTATAGTCTTATCACGGAGGAATCATGTTCCTACACTTTCTTTTATTACTAATTGTGATGTAAATATCTCTGTACAATCTTAATACAAGAATATCAAGCTTCTCAGCAGCTAGCAGAGTTGGTAACAGTCCTAGCAGCCTTACTAGTGCATGTGCTCTAAGAGGGAAAACTTCACAGTGAAATTAAGTAACTCCTGGTCACCTCCTGAAACTGCAGAAAGACAGGCGGAATCATAGAATGTATTGGGTTGGAAGGCACCTCCAGAGGTCTAGTCCAACCCCCCTACAATAAGCAGGGATATCTTTAACTAGGTCAGGTTCCTCAGAACCCCATCAAGCCTGACCTTGAATGTCTCCAGGGATGGGACCTCTGCCACCTCTCTGGGCAACCTGTTCCAGTGTTCAACCACCCTTGTATTAAAGAACTTTTTCCTAATGCCTAACCTAAATCTACCTTTTTCTAGCTTAAAGCCATTACTCCTCATCCTGTCGCTACAAACCCTTGTCAACAGATCCTCCTCCGCCTTCCTATAGGCCCCTTTCAGGTACTGGAAGGTCATTATAAGGTCCCCCCAAAGCCTTCTCTTCTCCAGGTTGAACAACTCCAACTCTCTCAGCCTGTCTTCATAGGAGAGGTGCTCCAGCCCCCTGATCATTTTCGTGGCTTTTCTCTGGACATGCTCCAACAGGTTCTTGTTCTTTTTGTGAATACCTTTCACTCAATGTTTTAGACTGCAATGCAAGCATGAGCAGTGGCTTTTCTTTAGATAGTCTATCCATGTCTGAAGACAGGAACAGCTGTGTATTGACCCACTCAGAAATGATCTCAAGGACACCCGTGCCCACTAATAATAATAATAATAATAATAATAATAATAATAATAATAATAATAATAATAATAATAATAATAATAATAATAATAATAACAACAATAATAATAATGATAATAATAATAATAATAACAACAATAATAATAACAACAACAACAACAACAACAACAACAAAAGAATCAGATTGGGTTTTAACAGTCGTGTAAATGTCTGTGAGAACAACACAACTATAGTTTTTCAGTATCTATTGCTGTTGGTTTTTGTTTCAGCATGAGTGCCAGTCATGTTGAGAGCAATAGCCACCTCTGACTGCATCCTGTGCAGTGCTCTGTTTTTTCCTGACTCATCTGGGAATAGCGCAGGTCTGATACTATGAACAGTTTGCTGAGGTTTCCGGGCCAGAGGGAAGATATGCTCCCTGAATGAGATACCAGTATTATTGCATCTATTTGGTCATATGCAATGGTCTTTGCTATCTGCTAGGATACTTATAAGTCTTGTATAAATACAGTATAGAGTTAATTATGATAAAATTATCCAGAAGCATGATTCCTGAATGGTAAGATACTTACCCATCCCAGGTTACAGCCAGCTGAAAAAGCTGGCCTTGTGAAGTTCTGATCCAGACAGCTCTTACAGGCATCCTTGGTATTTTCTAATTAGTGATGGGTCTTGCTAGGAAAATGAGAGCATAAAGCTCATGCATTTAACTTAGAACCATCTGTAATGTGTGCTTTTCTGCATTCTCTGCCAAGAAGAATGGTTGTGACCATATGGATTCATTCTCTTGTCAAAGTGCTGGCAGAGCCCTCCTTCAGGATGGTGCCTGGGATGCTGGCCGAGCACAGGCAGCCCAGCTGAACTGAAAGAGTTCCTTCAGCATCCCACAGAGCCCGGTTGACCTCATCTTCAGGGTTACCAGACTCAGAAGTCCTGGCAAGCAAAACTGTGCCAGGGAGCAAACGGGAGAAGCAGTGTGCCCATCATCAGTGCTGCTCCAGGTGTTACTGCAGCTCCTGGAAAGCTGTGGCCTGCGCTGCCCAGTGGGCCGAGCCAGGCAGACAGCATGTGCCAGGCACCAGTGCCCCTACCTCATATAACAAAAGCTGCTTCAGCTTTGGTTCCCTCCATAGCATCAATTACATGCTGTGAAAACTCCACTTTGATGGGCTTGGTACAGCCTTCACATTACTGAAGATATTTTGAACTGAAGAAAAATGTTACAAGTAGTACCTTGTGGAGAAGACTTCACAACCAGCTGTGCCTTGACCGATGTGCCATGCTGGCATTCATCACACCCTTCCAGCTCTGTCAGACTCGGTGAGGTCTGTCAGAACTCGGCAGGTAGGGATACTATACTTCACTCAAAAGTCACTGCTACCAGTGCGGTTGGTTTGGGGCACCTCCAACAAGGTGCTGTGCTGCAGCTTGCTTACGACTTGTTCAGCCATGAGAAAAAAAGGTGAAAGTTGTGGCGTGTCCTGGCCCTGCCCTCCCCATGAAGCCCTCTGGCTTCCCCAGCATGCTGGGAGAGGGTGGAGACTCCTCGGGGTGACAGAGTGTGGGGAACCCAGTTCCTGGCTCGCTGCTGTTATGCAGCAGATTTGATGACACAGATGGGACTTCCCTGCCCTGTACGCTGAGCAAGCTGCTGGCACTGTGTTCCTACAGACCACGCCGTCCTCCTCCCTGGCTCCTGCTTCTCTTCCACCACCTCTGCCACATCCTCAGCAGCCCTGCAGTGTTGACCCACACCAGCTGCTGGTAAGTGTGTTGGTAGCAGCAGTTCACCCCTTTTATTGAGATAGATTTAATTTGGTGTAGTGGCTTTTGCTTCCTCGTCCATGAACTGCTTACTCTGTTATCACTAAGGAATTAGATTCAGCAGCTGCTTTCTTCCAATAGCCAAGGAAAACACAGAAAAATGCTTGCCTACCTTTTTCCAGCTTTCCAGGGGATTTTATTGAGGAATTTGGCAAGAAATTCATGAAAATATGTTTTATAAATGGGAAATGAAAGCTTCAAGACTTAAAGTAAAACTAATAGAAAGGTGAAAAGTTAGACTATTTTGCAGGAACTACCCTACACAGAGTTTGCCCATGCATGTTAATGCACTGTAGCTAACATGCGTGCAAATGCCTGCACACACAGAGCTCTGCTTACTCAGTCCCCAATTAACACACAGGGCTCTTTTCACAGAAGGTAGGTTACAAATCCCTGGTAAATTGGTTGGCAATTAACTTACAGCTTGCCTGAATCGCATTATCATTATTTACTCAAATGGTTTTAATTTCCTACGCGTGTTCCTGATAAAGAGGACTGTCTGGTCCTGGGCTGGCAGTGTTGGGCTATACTGCTCTCTTTGCATGCCCATGTCCATTCTCTGGCGAGTCTACATCCTTCTAAATGTATGCGACTAAAGCAGAAAAAAAAGGTATGCTTATAACTTCTGTGAATTTATATGTATCCAAAGTCTAAAATGCACATTTGTAGCACATACTGTACTGCTTCTGCTTGCAGGACTAAACTTTGTACCCATTAAAAGGAAGAGAAATAGTATCTCACTTATCATCACAGATATATCACAGATATATCACTTATATCTGGCAGGTTCAAATATTCAGAAAAAAGAAAACGGGCGATTTTTTTAAAGGGTTTGAACCAGCTGCCTTTAGAAAACTGCTGAAAGCTGCTTGTGTCTCTAAAATTCTCCCTCCTTAAGTAATTTCAATGCTTCTTCTCTTATCTCTATTTTAGAGATAAAATATTTTGAATAACTGTCTGGATTTTAGAAACTCAATTGAAATGCACTTCTGAATTTTGCCATGCAAAATTTTACTAGCACTCCTATAGCATTGTTTTTTCTTTTTAACTGCAAATCCCTCTGGTGCTGAAAGCTTTGCAGAAAGACTGGCAGGAATGAATGTTAGCATTTTATATAGTCGATGTATCTTAAGACATGCAAATAGGTTTACTGAAATTGCTTGAAAGACTCCGGAGACAGGTATTGCTGTGGTTCAAGTAGATTTAAGTCAATGGAACTTTCTAGAATATTTTGTTGGGTTTTTTTATATTTTAGTGCCCCTATGTATATAAGGAAAATGAAACTACAAGTCTCAGAAGAACATACAGGAAAGTTACTGTACTGAGAGTTTCATTTTCTGGGCATCAAAACAGTGTGCAAAGAGATTCTGTCACAGTTTTTAAGAATGTAGTTTCATTTTGCCATTAATAAAAGTTTAAATCTCAAGAACCCAGTACTTCGCCTCCTGACAAAATTTTCTGAGACTAAATATCTCTGAAGAAAAGTTTTTTCTATTAAGCTTGAGCTGAAATTGATGCTGAAATCAGTGGCAATAAAAATATTCTAGAAAGGTTCAGGAAAAAAAATAAAGTCATAAAGTTTCTAAAGAGTTAATATATTTCATATTTAGCTAATGCAAAAATAATGTATTCTACCCAGAGTTGATATCATGAAGATATGAAACACTTCATCATATTAATGAATATTTTTGAATACAGCAGGCAGTACATATGGTCATTGAATCTCCTGCTTATTTCTGACCAAAGGCAGATATTTGTAAGCCATTGGCAGTGAATGCTAGGAAACTTCATTTAAAGAGTTTTAGTTTGCATAGAAATTTATTTGATTAACATTTATCATTGTTGTTTCTTTGTCCTGCACATGCTCTGGCTTAAAATGTTTCATGGCTGTATGTCATTAAAACACAAGTGATTTTTTAAACAAAAAAAAAAGCAATATTTTGAAAGTCCATTTCTAAGGAGCAATTGTATACAGATGACAATTATATTAGCATGCTCCTCTATTGCTGTGTTGAACTTTATTGCTAGATCAGAAATGGAAAGGTTGGTTTATAAAACACCAAATTATTTATCTCACTGCAAGTACTTACCCCACAGTGAAAATAATCTCCAAAAAAAGAAAAGCAAATCAACAGCCTAACTCTAGCATAAAGGAATTATTTCTGCTGTTAGCTCTTCGTCTTGTCTCAGCACACTGCTAGCTGAGATCCAAAGCAGCACTCTCAGCTGTTTCCATGAGGCACCCAGGCAAAGCCACGGCTGCCCCGACCTTGTGTTGGTGACAGTCCTGCGTGGAGGGAGAAGCTAAGTTATGGGACTTCCCAAGTCCCCTTCCCACCAGCATGCCCAGAACTCTGTCATTTTGTCATCCCGAAGAACTGTTGTGATGGAGCTCTTGCAACGGTTATGCTCCTTTAAGGAGATGCCTAACAGAGATTTCATAGAGCGACTGATAAATAACTATTCAAGTTTTAAGCTAATGAGTATTCTGCAATTTCTTTCTGTAATAAATTGTTGTAGCTCTGAAAGCGTAAAATGCTATTTTCAGTGTTAACCTAACGTCTGAAATAGAATTTTTTTACTTTGATAAATACACCCTTCCCCAAGGAACAGCGCACAGGCAAATCCATGTCTTCTACCTACAGCATCCCACCCTGTCACTGCAAGTAGCAGAATTGCACTGCAGTCATGAAGGGCTATGCCAGAGGTCCAGCTAGACCTGAATGCAGCCTCCACTCATAGCTTCCAGCAACCAATGCCTTCACAAGCGACAATATCAAACAACACTATTTTTCTCTAGCAGATTTGGGCAATTAGTGGGCTCAGACCTTCCTGAACTGGAGGTTTCCTGCTGACATCTGCATTATATAGCCTTTGAGGAACTGTCTGCTATGGATATGTCTAATCCTTCTCGTAGCTCATTTATTCATCTAGCTTCCGTGATGTTCTTTGCAAAGATACAATCTAATCATACTTGATTGGTAAATTAAACTCTGATGTACTTCCTGTTCTTAAGAATACCTCTGTGAAAGTAGTGTGATTCTGTATTTATGAAAATAGTTTCTGATCCTGGCCTTATTATCTGCCAGTCAAGTTCAGTCTGAAAGACTGTTTCATAGCGTTTCTGAAATTTCACTGCAAGTGCAGAGTTAGGTTTTTATGTTGGTCTTTGGAGAAAAACAACAAACCAAAATGAAACAAAGAAGATTTTAACTATTATGTTGGTAATGCCTGAGGCCAGACTCCACCTCACTCTCCTCCATTTGTTCATAATGTTACATCAGTAATACAGAAACATTATGGTGAGGAAAAAAATCACATCAAGTACAATACTGATCTAGATGCAGCAATATATCAAGGTCTGAGTCACACCGCCTTCTGAAGGATGCTGCACTTACATCACGTTGCTGGTTATCCAACAATTCAAGGGATTTTGTAATGTCTATCTGTGATGTTGACTCTGCAGCTGGGTGTTTGGTACCTGGCTTGGCATTGCTAGCAAACATCTGCTTAGTGTATGGTGAGATTTTAAGTGAAAAGTTCCCACTGTGGTTCTGAATGCGCATCTCTACTTTACTAAAACACCCTTTCAAATAGCAATGATTGATGTCCAGCCAGATTAGCCCAGAAACTACTACATAAATAGCCTTATAAAATTAGGTGCCCTCCTCCAGGTAGAGAAGTCTTCTCTAGCAAAAGTAGAGAAGAATGTAGGCAGTTTATCAATAAAAGCCCTCCAGACTTTAAATGTTGCACATTTAATTGATGTTCAACTTATTCAAAATCCATTTTATCTTAAATTAAAGCTAGTTCCATTATAATTATATTTGCAATATGGTTTCTTGTCATTGAAGGAAAACTTGGCCAAGATTACTGATTACTAAAACATTAAGACCTTACAATTTTGCCCTCAAAGAAGAGCGCGGTTTTGTCAGAAGAGGTAACCTTTGGGATAGCACCATTGACAGCCAGAAGAACCAGCCTTTACATTCAGATAGGATTGTTGCTGAAAGTTTCACAGTGGTTTCACTGTGCAGATAGCCACAAAGGAGAGTTCAGCTGTCAAGCAACTTTGGCAAACCGACAAGATAAGGGCTTGGGGTTTATGTGACCATATGACTGCATTAGATTAAATGGCTTTTTTGACTGCTTTCAAATTCGTTCAGCATGTCTGAACCGGTCTCATAATTTGCTGGTTCTTTGCTGCAAGCAGTATAACTATGCTAAGGTACAGGACTGACCATCACAGAGCTCCTAGCTGCTCACTTTCCTGCTCAGTTCCCATGAGCATTACTGCATTACTAACATTTCCCCTAGTGACAATTAAAGTAATTAGACCCTGATGAGTCAACATGATATATAAAGAGAGGCCAGATCCTGCCTTCCACCTAAATGACCCAGTGTCACTTAGGAAGCACAAAGGACACAAAGGTCAGCATGCACAAGGTACAGCTCGGGTGAATAGCTCATAGGCAGGACCCTGGCTGACAAGAGAGGTGAGATAACTTCAGTTATCCCACAACTACCTTCTAGTTTTTACAGGAAAGCAAATCCAAGGAAGTGAATTACTTGACAGCACAGTGTCAGTTTCCATGTTCCTATAACCTTGGCAAAATTATTTTGATTAAGAAAATAAACAATTTTTAGATGTTACTCTTAGAACCATAGAATGTTTTAGGCTGGAAGGGACCTCCAAAGGTCATCTTGTCCAACCTTCCTACACAAGTAGGGACATCTCTGTCTAGGTCAGGTTGCTCAGAGCCCCATCAAACCTGACCTTGAATTAACAATTACCTGGCTCAGTGTAAAGGATAGAGCTACCAGCAGCAGGCATAAGCTTATTTTATTGTCTAATTCCAGTGGATACAGAAATGATAGAATATGGTTAACAGCAGAGGGAATAAGCAAGGTAATAAATCTAATCATAGTAGATGATATAACAAAAGAAGGAATAAGCCAAGTCAGAAGCTTGGTCATAGTCATACAAAAGCCACTACAGTAATTCCTAGGAAGGTGCATTGTCAAATACGTTACCCTTGTCCTGTCCGGTTCCTTGTCCTGCCCCACCGTTGCTGGGGAACCCCTGGCAACGCAGGAGTGCTAGAGGTAAGAAGAGTATCTTATTATCTTTAC
The DNA here is from genome assembly GCA_013401335.1 of Brachypteracias leptosomus. Lineage (NCBI taxonomy): Eukaryota > Metazoa > Chordata > Aves > Coraciiformes > Brachypteraciidae > Brachypteracias > Brachypteracias leptosomus. The sequence continues at coordinate 32,773 of VYZX01019808.1, read as the reverse complement.
TTTCAAATAGCCCCTTTAAAAGAGTATCTAATAGGCAGACAAACCCTCAGCACATTTAAAACTAGAGTAAAGTCTGACAAAGCAGACAGGCAGAAGGCCAAGTCCTTTTGGACCTGTAATTTTAAGTACTGGCCTAGTAATTTTAACTGCCTTTTGGTGAGTCACCTGTTGTACCTGTGGTTTCCAACAAGCGTGCAGCGTATGTACAGACCTCTCTGCCTGGAGCAGCCCTCCAGAAAGAGCATAATGGCATGCTACTGCCTGCTGTGAGAGGTACCTACCTTCTCATACCAGGAGAACAGATGCAGCTGGTGCTTGTGGCCAGGTGCTGCCTCAGGGGTCTGCCGGGGGGGGTCTCTGTGAGAACAGACCTGGGGTTGCCCTGTGCCAGGGACAGTTGCCTCCAGACAACACCAGCAGACCTACTGCTGGACAAGCCAAGTGTGTCAGCAATGCTGGTAGAGCCTATCTGAAAACATATTTAATAAAGGGTAAAAGATGCTATGCAGCAGCTGTGAGAAAATGTGGGAGAAACAGCTCTGCAGACACCAAGGCCAGTGAAGAAGGAGGAAGAGGAGGTGCTCCAGGCACTGGAGCAGAGATTCCCCTGAGAGCGCAGCTGAGTGAATATCTGGTGGCCAATCAAGGCCAACCTACCACAACAGACCATCAGGATGGAGGGAGACTCTTCTATCTCCCTAACACTGCATGTGGTGTGAAGCAATACGGCAAACCAGCTCCCCATCAGCTCTGTGTTATCTCAAGGTCTGAGCCCACAGGACCCAAACTTCCTAATTTGAAAGAGAGACATCTTGATAGACATTTGCAAGGCCCACAGTAGGTTCAGTGCTGAACACAACCCAGCAGACACATCTTTCATCTCCATACCTAATGAAATCTTCCCCCTTCCTGTTTTTTCATGTCTAGAGGAAAAATGGCAGGAGGCCATCCACACCTAAGCATTCAGATGTCAGACTCGAATACTAATGGCATCCCCAGTCGAAAGCAGTCCTTTCCAGACTCAGCCCGCAGGGGAGGAAGCGTACTAACTTTCCACAACATCTGCTACCATGTGAAGATGAAGACAGGGTTCCTGTGTTGTAAAAAAACAGCTGATAAAGAAGTTTTGAGAGATGTCAAGTACGTATTTAAACATCACTTTAGAGTATGTGTATGTTTTATTTCTGTCTGGACAGTTGAGTCCACTCATGTCATTGAACAACTAGGCACATTACACAGAATTTGATCAAGATTTAGAAAAATTATATGTATGTATGTTTGTTTTGTGTTTGCTAGCAAGTGTGCTTAAGCTTCCTGAGAGGCCCCAGTGGTCTTCAGTGACTAGAGATGAGCCTGTACAACAGAGAGCTCACACTTCTGGGTGCCATCATCTCCAGCCCCAGGGTGGGACAACCTTCCTAGCCGCTATCTGCATGGGGGCATACAAGCTAGCTGTGGTCGTTTTACACTACTCAGCAAGTCTTCCACCCTGCTGTTTAGCTTAGATACCAACAGTCTGTCCTTGATGCTTGTGTCTTCTTCCCTAAGGTGGCCTTTGGGAAGTTTAATTTGGGGGGTTTTAACCTAAAAAGTTTAAGGTAGTAATATAAATGAGGGTTAGGTTAACTTTGAAGACATGAAAGGTTTTATCTTTTTTTTTCCCCCCCACAACATTGAGCACTACTACAGTAAAGGAATCACATCATTATACCTATTCTTCAATAATCTATGCATAAAGTTTGCCTATTCACAGTTCAGTAATTAAGCTAAGTGGCAAGTACTCATAAAACATGTCATTCCAAGTCATCCCATGACTTTCAGCTCCCTAACTCCAATTTCCATCATAAATATTGACCCTTTGGTGTGGCTCTGTCTATCCAATTCTTTGCCTATGCAATTTCCACACCTCCTAAACATGAGCTTATAAAATCTTTCCTGCTCTCCTCAAGAGCCACACATCATGGTAACTCAGTTGACTTGACATAGGTAATTTCCAATGTTGTGAGCAGAAGGCTTTGTTTGTGGCTTAATGTAAAAGACCAATGCTTAACACACATTATGCTTTTCCCTTTTAGAAAATGCAACATCTATGCTTGTTTATTACATATTGATGTTTTATGTTAAAATCACATACAATGTACAATAACATATGTATGATGTGTATGCTTCTTAGTCTGTGGAACCATAAATAAGAAATTGAAGGAAACAAATATGCATCAGGAAGAGCAAAACCAAGCCTCCTAGGTTGCATGTCATTAGACCCCAAGAACATCTGTACTGGGCCAGAGCCACAGCCAAGTACCTGGATTATGCTTGGATTGCTGATAACAACCAGTAGCAGAGTGCAGTTCAAGATAAAACTGGTATCACAACATACAGACAGGCATTTGTATGTGTAATGTGACTCTGGTGCACACCAAAGCTTGTTGAGCGCAGATTTCCATGTGCTCCAGGCAGCAGTATTTCCATATACTGTATCATTTCTACAGGGCCTTTTCCCCAAATACTTTAACACCTTTTCTATCTGGTGTTTGAGTTTCATGTGGCTTAAAATCAGGGACAAAGAAACTATCAACTGCAGTTTCTGTAAGTACAGACAAATCCCTATTATGTTCAGTCTGCAGGGACCATTATTCTCTCTGCTAAGACACTAATGCCTTTAGAACTCAATGTGGTCAAAGTAAGTGTATGCTTCACTTCTAGAGATCCACAGTGGAAAAGCATGCATACAGGTTTTCTACATTTATTCAGGTTTCCATGTTTTCTTCATTATATGAAGATTAGTTCTTCTTGATTTAGGAATAAAAATTAGGGTGGAGTTTAACTGATCATAAATATTACTTGTGATCAGGCAGCTTCATTAGTTCCAAAATTAATGGGATGCAGAAGGTAGTTCTACAGATAATTTACACTAGTAAACAGATGAAACTGTAAGAAAGATAAAAACACCCTATCTATTTTGTAAAACCTATCTGTTTTGTCTTACAGTGGCATCATGAGACCAGGGCTGAATGCAATTTTGGGACCCACTGGCAGTGGTAAATCTTCGTAAGTGCCCTCTTTGTCTTGCACAGAAATTACATCAAGAAGAACCTGCACATATTTAGCAGTAATGGACAATACTTTCAGGGAAAGATTTTGTTTTTGTTTAGGTCTGTGCAAATCTCACAAACAGCTAACACGACAAAGATGAAATAGAATTTTAGTCCACCCCTGATACACAATCTTTATGTATTATTCTAGGTTAGGCTCATATTATTGAACGAACAGACACAAATTGACCGTGAAACTGCACATCTCTCATTTCCTTACAAAACCAGGACAAAAGGAACTCAGCCCTTGAAAGCTGCTGGGCGTTTTCTAAATAGTAAAAGTTTAACATGGACTGCTTTTATGTATCTGTTAGTTCCATGAACTAGGTTTGTGATTCAGAGAGCTTGCCTCCTGCATGCTTATCTGACAAGTAACCAACTTTTCTCCTAGTCTGCTTGACATTTTGGCTGCAAGGAAGGATCCTCATGGGCTTTCTGGTGACATTTTGATCAATGGAGCTCCTCAGCCTGCCAACTTTAAATGTACCTCTGGATACGTAGTACAGGTAAGTAATTTTCATCACTTTATGGATTTTATTGTCCCTTTCTGACTGCAGTTGTAAGAAATTGCTGCAGTGTTTCAAGCACCTTGCCTTCAATCAAGGCTGCTGCAATAGCAACTCTCCACATGCCTACCCTCATTGGGTATGTTCTACAACCAACAGGAGTGGATGCTTTGAATCCCTCCTTGTTCTCCATTTGGGGGAACAGCTGTAGGCTACCAATATGCAAGGAGTATTTTTCAAGTACGATGTTTTCTGGTAGTATACAGGTTGTACCTCCACTTGCCCAGGCACAATGTCAGTAAGTCCCGTTCTGAGAAACCATTTTTTCTGCCAGGTTGGGCTGGGGAGAAAGACATGGAAGAAAAAAAGAAGGAAAATCACACCCCTCTTTTCATTTCTTCCGCCTCCTCACTACTCATGCTTGCAGTTTATCAAGACCCGAAGAGGTGCATCTATGAAAACTCTTTATAAAGTACAATCATGTTAAAGAAAGGTAGTCTCTCAAAGCATATATAACTCTCTGAACTTCCTACATCCAACGGATTTCTTTTGAAAGAGACAAACAGCTAATATCTAAAAAACCTACCCGCCTTCCTCCTTTGCTAAAATAATCTCAGAAAACCTTCATGTCACCCCACATGGACCCAACTTCTGTTTTCCTTCCTTCCTTCTCTTCTACTTGCTCTTACCTACAGTGGGCTGAGGCTGCATTAACAAATGCACAGTGATAGCAACCTGAGCCATAGCTGCTCCATAGGTCCCTTCAGTATCTCACTCAACACCTTCAGAAAACAGAATAAGGTAACTAAACATGAGGGATAGTTTTGAATATGTTCCTCTTTATGCATTTTGATACTATGCCTGATGGAGGATGTTCCTATATTGTGTTGCTTTATGAATAAAGGCAAATATAATTGCATGCATGAAATCAACTCTCTGCTATGACACAGGCATCGAAGATGCACCTTACTGCATGTTCTGGCAGTTGCTACTGTCCCTCTGCATGCAAGGACAACATAAACCACAGGTAGATGCAGTTCTCAGAAGGACAAATAGAAATTGCTAAGCAACCACCAAGCATCTACCGTTTCTTTTTTTTTAATGAAGGATGATGTGGTGATGGGAACACTGACTGTAAGAGAAAATTTAAAGTTCTCAGCAGCCCTCCGTTTGCCAAAGTCAGTGAAGGAACAGGAAAAAAATGAACGAGTGAATCAGATCATCAAGGAACTGGGTTTGAGCAAAGTGTCAGATTCTAAGGTAAGGCCTGTAAACATGCTGCTTAAATCATGATCAGATATTAAGTGGTTTTTTTAATTAACCAAATGGATCAGCATGGCAGATTAGAAAAACCCCTAAAATTAAACTATTTCAGTAATACAGTAATTAGTAACATTTCTGTATGGCGATCTGTACAGACTGCTGATACTGCCATTATTACATTACATGGAGGGTAAAAGGTAGTCTGTGGTTGGAGAAAAAGAGAACACCTCAAATAATCTACCATTAAGAAACAGTCTATGTGTGAGATAACATCTACTTCTGCACCTAAAAGCAGGGTCAAAATTTCTTACAGCTCTTCCCAAATGCTGCCATGTCAGTAGGGTGCTGTTCACTCAAGTATTTGTTTTCAGGCCAAACAAGACAAGTTTCTTGCTTTGTGGCAGGTTGGCACCCAGTTCACTCGTGGGGTGTCTGGAGGAGAGCGGAAAAGGACCAATATTGGGATGGAGCTCATCACAGATCCTGCCATCTTGTTTTTGGATGAGCCAACTACGGGACTCGATTCCAGCACTGCTAATGCTGTCCTACTGCTACTGAAAAGGTGGTGGCATTGGAAGCAGCTTCCTGTTTTCACCACTCAACTCTGCTACATTTCAGTCGCATTTGACTTAAATTACAGTTAGAATAAGCAAACGGGGAAATCAGACATGTGATTGTTTACCAGCAAGCCGAGGCTGCAAAGGGGCTAGGAAAAAGGCTGTAAGAATTCTCTCACTCCAAAGCAGCTGCTCACAGCAGGACACAAAGTGCTTTGCACAGGCCTGTGCATGCCGGGACTGCAATTTGTCTGTGATAGCTGCCACAGACAGCTTCATTTATTTTCATGTCTGCCTGGGCCAGAAAAGTGATAAAAGCGCCTGTTGTATAGTCTGGTAAAGTGATATATTTTAATACGGATGGTAGTTAGAACCCAGCTAGCTGTTTCCCCATCATAAAATCTCACGCCTGTCTTTGGGAAAACAAGCACAACACACTCTCTGTTTGCAAATTTTACGTACTTTTGAATTTACTACAAGCAAAGAGGACTCCAGCACCTCTTCCCAGAACTTTCCCAGTGAGAGGCAACTTTCTTTTCTCACACAGACACTATAAATATGACCTAAATATTTTCTTTTTTCTTACTTTTTCCTCTCCCCTCCCCTCTCTGACATGTCAAGTTAATCAAACTTAACCAAGGCTTAACTGAACTTGCAAATTCTCTCATCTAAATGCAAAGTCGACTTGCAAAGTTAACACCTCTGTCATTCTTCACGTTCAGGATGGCAAAACAAGGAAGAACAATAATCTTCTCCATCCACCAGCCTCGGTACTCCATATTCCGACTGTTTGACAACCTGACGCTGCTGGCCGCTGGGAGAGTGCTGTACCATGGGCCTGCTCAGCAAGCCATTGGGTACTTCCAGTCCATTGGTGAGCACAACTTACAGCAGGGCCAACTGCAGCAGTGTCTCTTGTTTGCACTTAACTTGAAGAAAATGCCAATAGCACTTGATTAGAATTGGATATGCTATGTATTAACAAGCCCAGAACTCGAACAGGCTAAGCATTTCCCTTGGTGTTTCACCTCTTAACTCATATGTGGGTTTGGATGATAGGGCTGACCTCTAACCAGCTGTTCCTGGGCGCATCTTAATTAGTCAAAGCCCAGGCCAGGGTTGGGAAGGGCACATTGCCAGCTCTCCTGTCATCTTGCTTTCACTGACAGCGCTGTCCAGCAATGCTGTTCATCTCTTGGGTAAGCATGGACATTTTGAAGCCTATATTGCTTGTGGTGCAGACTGCTTGGTGGGCACAATGGTGTGGCTGTGTTCCTGACAGCCATGAACAGCCTTCTGCCACTCATACAACCACCGCTTAGGGCTCGTGTTGCTGTCACCACAGGTTTCCAATGTGAACCATACAACAACCCTGCTGACTTTTTCCTGGACATCATTAATGGAGACTCCACTGCAGTGGCAATGAACAAGACTGATGAAACTAACACAGGTATGAAACCCAGAGCTGAGTGAAATTATCATAAAATATATTTTGCCAGAAGGTGTCCAATGTAACACAGAAAAATCACTTATAGGTGTCAAACAATCAATAATCATGTTGTACAAGCGTATGGCTATTTGTATGCATGAGAGTATTACGTACTGCTGATCATATTGCTTTAAAGGACAAAACCAAACCCCAAACTGTTCCTAAATCCTTGTTTTTACATGGAAAATAGTTAGCATAACCTGAAATAGGCTCCAAATTTACATACAGCCATACTATATAAAATATTCCTGTCTCTGCAAGAAGAGTTTGCCTCTCAAAATAGGTGTTTAGTAATTAATCATTGCTGTCCATTTCTTCATAAATTAATCTATATATTTTTGTGTCACACACAAATTACAAGACGTTAAAGGTGAAAGAATATTTTCTGGTGTTGAAGTTATAATGTGTGGGAATATCAGAAACTGTTTTGTTATCTCTCAACACAGAGAAAGATCTTTCATCTTTGAGGCAAACCAGCTGAAGTCCTGCAGAAGCAGAGATGATAAATCAGGACAATTGTTCCGCTTAGGGACATAATTTGATGCAGTTATGATGCAGTATTTTTTACCTAATGGAATGATTTATCTGTTATGAAATTACTGGTTTCCTTCCTCTGAGTAGGATGGGAAGAGGGGGTAGATGTAGGGGACCAGCATTCTCCTGATGCTTCCCTAAAGTTGTGATGAGGCAGAAATTATCCCCAAACCAACAAATCAAATCTCACTTACATTCAGCAGCATGCTTTTTCAACCTATTGCACTCATTAATAGCACAGTCTCTTTTCACATGAATGAAAAAGTGAATGAATATGCTATGTGCCCAAAACCACAGTTTCACTGTGTCTTTACCAAAGAAGCAACCATTTTACAAAAATGCTGACTGTGTTCAGAGTTTGAGTAATAATGTACCTGGCAGCACACATAGTATTTGTTACTGGGAAATCACACACTGGACTACAGTTGAGAAAAAAAAGAGTTCCAGCTGTAATCTCTTTTATGACAGACTCAAAAGTTTGACCGAAGCAGACACATGCAGGATTACCTGGATCTAAAAAGTCTGGGAGGTCTAGGATTATCTCATCAGATCTGTGAAACAGATCACTTACAGAAACCTGGCAGGGGAAATCACTTTTTTATTAAAAGTCAGACCACTGCCAGTCATTGGCAGACAAGAGCTTACGTAGTCAGTCTGCTGTGGAGCTGCTGCCTGTGGGACAGGTTGCACAGACAAACACAGAGATTTGGTTGTATTTATATTAACTTTTTTGAATTGCATGCTGTGACACTGAGTGCAATGGTCACTGGAACTAAATGTGCATATTAATTCTTCTGGTTTGTTAATAACTCTCCTACCCCACATAACTTTCCTGGCATGTCTCCTAAACAATCTTCCCATCTCTTACAGAAACGATCGTATTTCTTTTTAATCTTTTCAGCAGAGAGCATTGAAGAACACACTGAATATGATAAAACCTTGGCTGAGAATTTAGCAGAAAAATACTCCAGCTCTGCCTACTACCAAGAAACAAAAGCAGTATTAGAGAATATTTCTTTGGGAAATAAAAAGAAAACAAAAACAGTTTTCCGACAGATCACATATGCCAATTCCTTCCTTCATCAGCTGAAATGGGTGTCCAAGCGCACATTTAAAAATCTGATAGGAAACCCTCAAGCATCCATAGCTCAGGTAATGCTATTTGTACCTATCCTATGGTGGTACATGTTGAATTTATTCCACTCCTGTATTAGATAAGTCATTGGGATGGTTTTGACTCTTGATATTTTGACTTCAGTAAGCATCTGAAAAAACAATGTTCAAGATCTGGAAATCTGATCCACTAGAAGGTGTCCTGAATGCTCCCAAATGAGCAGCAGTAATTAACTTTGGAGTACTGAAAGACTTTGGAAAGTAAGATCTTTTCCAGCAGGGTACTCTGCTGCTCCTGGCCAGGAGCAGATTATTTCCCAAGTAGTTTCACACATTTACTCAAGAACATTCTTCAGACTTGACTGCAATTGTTTAGGCTTGGCACTGTGGGGTTTGGCCTCAAATCTTCTCCACCAGGGAAAGTTATGAGACTACACTTGCATACTTAATTGAACTTGAGCACATAGTGAAGTGCTGGCAGTTGGCTCAAGTGTAAAAATATTTTCACAGTCTTGTAATGTGTGTGTCATTTGGTCATTTGACTGTTCATAATGGCAATGTCTTCTGGAGAAGATGTTATGAAGACCACAGTAGGGTCTAACAAGTACCATGGTAGATGAGCATGTTCTAAATGAATGGCCGCCTTAGTGCAGCTTTTTTAGAAGAATCAACACCAAAAGTGTTTATTTCTTCAAAGCTGCACATTGCCTTCAAAACTAAAGAATGCCTGGCTGACCTCTGCAGAACAACTAATCCTCAGGAATCCCCTAATTCATGAGCCAAACTCTGTAGTCTCAGCACCAGCAAAACTCGCGCTGCTGTTCTCAGCAATTCTAAAGGAGCCAATAGAAAAATTGTTCTGAAGCCAGGGGTATAAGTTATCTTCTTCATGGTTTATATGATGAGTGAATACACAGCCAGTATGGAGGAGAAATGAGTCCAGAATCCCTGAGGCTAAAAGGCTTTGCGTATGTGTGTGTATGTTGATACTATGGAGATCCTTAATAATTGCTTTGTAAAAGCTTGACCTTGTGACAAGAATTAGACTTTCAAGGATCTCGTAATCCCCCGAGGTTAATGGTCCTGACTTGTTTCTCACAAACTTTTCTATCTCCCCACCCTCATTAATGATGGATTTTACAAGCATTCTTGTAGTCGTACATGGCTCATTAAGCCTTTTTTTCATTAATCTGCTCCAAATTGGTCTTGATATGATCCTTGCTTTTCCCTGCAATTGGCTTCGGAGCTGAATTGTCCCTGACATTTGGTCCTTTTGGCAGGATCTTAGTGATAGGGTACCACGGATCAAGTGGTTTATAGTGTTAAGACTCATGCATTGCTCGGGCTTAAAATGACAGAACGTCCTGATACCATCTGTTTTGCTGAGATTGTTGTCATTTGCATTTAGCATTTAAAAAGTGTGATGTACACACTTCAGTCTTTCAAATTATATCCTTGAGGCAGCTTCTATCTATTTAAATTGTGTTATACAGTATACCTGTAGCCCAATTTTAGTATCTTGCTCACGTTAAAAACAATTCTGTGAATAAGATGTGTGATAGAGCCTAGCAATTACATGCTGTGGAGCACGAAAATAAACTGTCATCCCCAACACAGCAGTCAGGATGTTGCAATTGCATTTAACTTAATAGCAATTAACTTAATTACAACATCCAAGAATGGCTGAAACAGTGGTGGGGGAAAGGAGCTTGGCTGAGTTGCATGTGATGCTGGAGTTCCTCTGGGGAAAGGTGTTATTCTCTCTTTCTATCCCACCCTACCAAGCCCCTGCTATTGTCCTCCTCCCATCACTGGTCTTAGCACTCTCCTGGCACTCCCAGAGCAGTTCCCTCAGCTCACAGATCTGGCCCAGCAGGAGGTCAGGTAAAAGCTGTGATAGTGCTGCAGGAATTTGCCTCCTGCCAGTGCCACCAGAGAAGAGTGAGCAGCAGTTGAAGCTCCTGTACTGTCCCTCCTTTCAAGCCATCCCCGTGCCTTGCCTGTGTGTAGGGTTATGCTTTGAAGAGAGCCGGGCCTGGGGGGATGTGGAGGCCAGCTGCAGATCAAAGCAGACGGAATGTACTGATGTGCTAACGGTGCCACAGTTAAGATAAACACTTTGGAGGGGAGTGTGTGAAAGCAGGATGTGTTTGTAGGGTTGGTAAGATATGCTCTGTAGCCAGCGGTAGCGCTTTCAAGGACTCATACTTGAAGCCTGCAACCAATCATGTACTGACTGCCACGCGAAGGGAAGCGTATTACTGTATAAATATCGGGGTGATTCATGAATAAAGGGTCGACTTATGCACATCATATCGGTGTTTGCGTCGTCCACGCCTCACAACCCCACACCTGTGTGAGGCAGCAGCAGCTGGCTGCTGCTAAGGGCAAGTGGCACTGGGGAGCTGCTGTGTCTCACAGACACCTCTCGAAGGATATGATGATGCAAGACTTAAAGTGCTGCTGCAGGTCACTAACCACCCCATCAACTCCCTTCCCACCCTGGACAGCTTTTCTGCTTTCTGAAAATACTTCCAGTCAATTTACACCCACCCGCTACAGATTTGAAGAAAACTACTGAAGCTTTGAAAGCAGTGACCCCTTTTCCTCTTTTCTTTTTCACATTTAGCTTTGTGTAACAGCTGTCCTGGGGCTGCTTGTAGGTGCCATTTTCTTTGGACTTAAGGAAGACTCCACTGGACTACAGAACAGGTTAGTCAGTTTAGGTAATGGATATCCAAAAACTTGACAAAGCTCCCTCATTGTGAGAGGAAAACAAGCAGCTTGGAGGCTGAGAAGAAACCCATGAGCTATTTATGAAATATATCTACCTCTTTAAAAGCAAATGCTTTGCTTCACATCAGTAGGAAAAGCCAAGACTGTGTTAGTGACTTTGAAGTGAGGATGTTCTTCTGCCTCTAGGAAGGTCCCTGCAGAGCTGAGAGGGGGATGCAGTTCTGCCCTGCCATGCTGTAACCTGGAAAAGCAGTCTAAGTGAAGTGAGAAACACTACTTCTGCAGGATGGCATTTTTCAGTGCCAGCCAGGTTGCTGAAAATGCTCAACAGCAGACATCATATTAAAAAGGCTTAATTCAGCATGGCAGCGCTTCTTTTCTGAAAAGATTTCTCCAAGATAAAAAGATTAAAGTTTAAAATACACAGACTTGGCTACATAAATGTGGTTAACTGGAGCTTTGACCTTGCAACTGCTTCTATATACACACTTGAGCTTATCAGCAGTAAGTCAGAAGGTACATCTAAAGCTAGATTTAAAATTGTTCTAGTCTGTGTATCATTTTAACAGCTGTATGTACATGACCTGACAAATGGGCTTACAACTAAGAAAGCTCTGGGGTCTCAGTGTTGAAACCCTTCATAACATTTACTTAAAAATGGTCTAATTTTAAATTTGATATGGAAATGTGAAAGCAAAGCCTTAAATTTTAGTGGGAAAAGTGAAAAAAACTTCTCACATTGCCTATTCAGCTCCTCACAGTTTGCATCAGACTAATGTCCTACAGATTGAGGATTCTTAATGTGTCATTTTCTATCCTTTGACTGCATCAGAGAACATGCTATCCTTGCATGCAAATCACAAATGCTGCCTGTACCACATCTACTTCAGACTTGTTACAGACTCAGACTTGCAGCCAAGCCCTTTCCCACAGAATTCAGGATGGGAGGTCATGTACTGCCAAACTCCAGGCATTATGATTGGATTTATGTATGGTATAGTGGAAACACTACATTTACATCACCTTTTTAATAACAGCTTGCTCTTTTGCTTCTTGTAGAGTGGGTGCAATGTTCTTTCTGACCAGCAACCAGTGTTTCAGCAGTATCTCAGCTATTGAACTCTTTGTTGTGGAAAAAAAGATATTTATGTAAGTAAAATATACAAAAAGATTATAAGGGACTACTTTTAAGAGAGTTTGTTTGTTTGCCCTGCTGTAGCTAATTGTCATTTAAGTACAGCTAGTGCAGAGTTTTCAACTTATTTCACTGTCAGTGCTTGTTGCAGATGTACTCTTTTAGCCTGTTAGTGATTTGTCTGCAAATCCCCCAAAAGGTACCTATGTTGGCAACAGCTCAGAGTTTAAAATTATTAACATATGTAGGAAAAAGCCCTTGAATACTCAATTTAGGTATTGATTAGTAAGTTTGTGACTTGCTAGTGAGGACAGTAAATACTATCTAACTGGATTCTTTAAAGCTATGCAGATTACACTGTACAGAAAAGAAAAATAGTTTCAGCTTTACCCTCTCTCTCCATTTTGATGGCACAACACATACATTTACTAAAAATTATGTGCACAAGTATCCATATTCATTTGCATATGAAAATTCCACCAATTCTATAGTGTGTGGTATTGGACATTTGCATTACAGCCTAACCATCAGAAGAACTCTCCAGGTGAAAATAATCTTACTGGGGTTTAGTGATTAAATCTGTAATATGCTGTATATATCTCTGTGTTGCAGACATGAATATATCAGTGGGTACTACAGGACATCTGCCTATTTCATCTCAAAGCTAATGGCTGATTTAATACCCATAAGGACTATACCAAGTATCATCTTCACCTGTATAACTTACTTCATGTTAGGCAAGTATGGTCTTCTATAGTCCCACTACAAACCCCTCAATAAATCAACAAGGCACTCACATTTTACATATGTGCATGCACACATGTATTTTTATATACGCTAAAGCACTACATCAGCATGGCAGTGATTACTGTGCTTGGTTTTAGCATACCATGCTGTTTACAGAAAAGACACTCTTTCAAGGATTTCAGCAGTCATGTCAGGATCTGTGACATGTCTCATTTTCACTGTCCCTAGACAGAAGTGTGCCATAACCATGCAACCTAAGTTTGACTTAGATGTTTTAATTTATGGCCATCTTAGCTTCCAGTGACTTTGACAAGATACTTTTTCCATCCTTGCAAGAACACTTGTCAAAGAAAAAGATTTAAGAACTAATATTGTGTGAATTAATATCAGCTTGTTCTTTTTGGTGAAATGCTTTCGGATTAGTGAGCAGACTGAAAATTGCTGGCACAAACTTTTACAAGCCTAGAACACCTTCAAACATCATCCTCAAAACATGGCCCAAGCAGACCATTTTCCTAGGTTAAGGTTTCATATCACAATATCCTTTTGGGATGGCCCAAAAGCTTTAAAGTGCAACAAAATTTAAAAGTAATCACAGTTTGCTTTGGTCAGTTTTTCCCTAAGGATCAGGAAACAAGACTGCAACAGCAAGAGGCTCTCAGATTGTGAAACTGGAGAAGTAGACCTTGCTAACAAATCCATAGCCACCCAAAGGCCACTAGGTCCATTAGGAGACCTCTTTCCTGGGAACATGGCTTTTTCGTTGTGGCTTTTTTGAAATGTTGTACAACTGCTGTTCATAGAAGTGCACTAGAAATTTCCCCTTTGGTAGACAACTTGGAGCCTCAGTGAAGCCTTCATCTTGGTCTATGTGGAGTACAGTAATGCCCATTCTGCTGTCTCCAGTGTTACTGCAATTACAGGCATACTGTTCATTCTGTCCTCTGTTGACAGGGCATATGCATAGGGGCTGTCACAGGCCACGTTACAGTGATCTAGCCTTTGCTGTCAGACAAAATGTATTCTGTAGACAGGACACGCTATCTAAGTCAGGATAGTGTTCCTGAGCTTTTGGCAGGATCATACTGAAACCCTTCTTGTTCTGATCTTTAAGGTTTGAAACCAACAGTAGAAGCCTTCTTTACAATGATGTTTACCCTTATGATGGTGTCCTACACAGCCACTTCTATGGCACTAGCCATTGCATCAGGACAGAGCGTGGTCGCTGTAGCAAACCTGCTCATGACTATCACATTTGTTTTTATGATTGTGAGTAGCATTATTCAGTTTTCTAGACTGAATCCTGAAATCCTACAAATGCTGAAATCTAGAAATCCCACCAGCACGGAGTTCAGCTGAATTCTGCAAAAATACTGTGGGGTCAAGCATGTTGAATATCCTGATTTATCTGATTTGAATATTCTGATGCTGTGGGTTTGAATACATTGATTTTCCTTTTAACTAAAAAGAAACGGGACTGGGAGGCTGGGTGTGAGGGGAAGGGAGAATGGTTCCTCTGCCCTTTCCTCCACGGCTCTGGCAGCCAGTGTACTGCCTAGAAAGCAGAAAAACAGACTAAAAGCTACATTTTATTCACTCTCCTTTAGCTTTGCAAAGACAAATTTGTCTGGTTGAGGACATGACCCACAGCCTCTTGCTCTCTTGAGACCATTACTAAAACAACTACCATGTAGTTGCCCTCCTCAGCTGCAGAGCCAACCATCAGGCATCTTAGAACAGAACACAGCTACAGTTAGAAGACAGGCACCAGAAACAATGAGGCAGCACTGAACTAACAGCCAAACCCTATGTTGCCTCAGGCTTGCAGCACACAAGCAAAACCGAGTGCACACCTCCAGCAGCTCTACACACCTGAATTACAGCAGACAGTTCATATGAACCCATGTGAGACCTGTGGGTTTGGAAACCCATGGGACTGGATGGGAAGCACCCAGTTTTAAGACACGGGTGAAAGCATTCCCTGTTACTCATTTTGGGAGAAGGACCACATAAGGTTATGGCCCGAAGCTAGGCAACAGAAATTATTCTTTCTTTCTTCCTTGTTCTTCCACTGGAAGAGTTTATTTCTCTAGAAATGCCTTCCCACTTGTTTTTAATCTGAAGAAGCAGAGTAAAGAGATAGAAAAGAACACATGGTAACAGCATGTGATTTGTAATTTGTTTTGTTGCTGTTGTGGCATTTTTGTAATCCTTGCCTTTAGATTTTCTCTGGGTTGTTGGTCAATCTCACAAGCATCATGTCCTGGCTCTCCTGGCTCAAATACTTTAGCATCCCTCGATATGGAATGGCAGTAAGTGCTGTATTTTCCTGTGTACAGACTTGAAAAGATTTGCTAGACTGTTTTTGCTTGTGATAAAGAAAACTCTAAATTTTATGGGCTAATGAGCAAAAGGTAAGCTAATTAAACACAGCAACCTCAAAACATAGTGCAGTAGAATAGTGCAGCACCCACTGCTGTTTAGGAGAGCTCATTTCCCTAACTTGGAAACATCTACTGTGAGACAGACACTAAACAACTGCATCCAGGTTGGACATTAGGAAAAAGTTCTTTGATATAAGGGTAGTTGAACACTAAAACAGGTTGCCCAGGAAGGTGGTGGAGGCCCCATCCCTGGAGACTTTCAAGGTCAGGCTTGATGGGGCTCTGAGCAACCTGACCTAGTTAGACATGTCCCAGGTTATTGTAGGGGGGTTGGACAGGACAACCTTTAGAGATCCCTTCCAATTCAATACATTCTATGATCCACTGGAATGTGGTTGGACAAAAATGGTATGGAGTAAGGAATGTTAACCCCAAAGTCCCAACTCTTCTCTTTTCAAGCAACCAAACAAAATTTGTCAGGCTAAAACTGTTTATAAGATAATTTAAGACAGGGTGATGTTTCGCAGAGAAATTTGGGCTTTAAAATGCCTGTGCAGAAATAGTCCAGCCTGAGGAAGGTGTTAAAAGCCTGGTGATATGTGTGCATTACAGGCTGTGACCTACGTACATTTCTCTTTTAGAAGAAAAAGAACTGTGGTGCTCAGTTCAAAAATGGGGATTTGGCCAACATAACAAATGGTGATACCATCATGTTTTTAGAATAAATTTGAATTGAATTATATCTCGTCCTGTTAATGTATCATTCCTTTACCTACTAATTCAGGTTGTCATTGTTTCTTTTACTTTAAAGGCTTTACAAATCAATGAATTGACTGGTCTGAACTTTTGCAGCAGCATTAACACCACAGATTTAATCTGCAATGACAATTATCAACAGATAAGCCAGCTGTAAGTATTTTGGTGCATTAAAATGAATCCCATCAAAGGTAACTTACAAAGGCCTAGGGCCAGTTTGTGAGATACTAATGACCAGCAGAATCTGTGAGTTTTTATACAGAAAACAAATTTTTAACTGAGTTTTTGCAATCTGTCTGCAGAGAACGTTCTGATTATTATCATATTTAGTATTTATAAGACTAGAAATATCTGCCATTATGCTTCTCACTTTTCTTTAAACTGCATTTAGTGAAACTCATACACACACAATTACACAGCCTCACAAAATCCATTTCGGCTTCCTACAGGAAACCGGCTGGGGCTACAAGAAAAACAAATTGCAAATAAAATAGCAACATATAGCTGGTGCTTGCCTAGCCTCTTTCTATAAGACATGAAATCACACTGCGAGTCCTAGGGTTCTTGCTAGATACTTCAACTAAGTTTATAAATGTGTTTTCGTTTGTAGGTGGTGTACCGGAGATGAGTATCTGAAAAATCAAGGCATTGATGTGAGTAGCTGGGGCCTGTGGCAAAACCACCTGGCTCTCACCTGCATGACAGTAATATTCCTTATCATTGCATACCTGAAACTGCACTTCATGAAGAAGTTCTCTTAAAACTGGAGGGGAAATGCAATTCCACTGTTCAGAGGTTTGATAAACTGACTGCACAACTGACTTGATTATTTTTTAAGAGACATTGCTTTGTACTTTTGTTTATGATTACACAAGTCGACAATGTAAATGCCATCCTTGTATATAAAATCTTAGTATTAATGTACTTTGCTGAAATGTCTAGCATGCCTCAGTTCTCTTTGACGCAGGATATGACTATTCATCTCTTCAAGAGACTATTGTGTCTTTCTGCATGTTCTAGCTATGAATTTGTTAAACAATGAAACTAATATTTAATCGCTTAACTAAAAAAAAAAGATAATTGTTCCATGCTTTAGCACCCACATTCACTGGCAAGTAATTCAGTCCAAAGTAATGCTTATCAGAACACCAATGCAGTCTCAACTGCTAATGTGGTCAGTCTTATGTGAGCCAGTGACAAAACATCCTCTTCATCTCAGTGTACGTCTGGTGCCCTTTTCTATTTAGGAATCATTACTGCTGTAGAGTGTACTTGATTGATAACATCAAACTTTTTCTCACCAAGCTAAAGTGTTAAAAACACTGTATTTAAAATAAAGGTGAGTGTGTACTTTCTTATTGTGCCATTTTGCATAATCCTTGCACTGAAATTTGCATTTTCTCTGCATAACTGCATGTTGTCTTCACTGTCCTGTTACTGCTGCGATCATGAGTCTTTAGTCTTTTTTACGGTGACCAATTTCAAGTGTACAGCTAATCCAGATGGTACCACATTTGTTAAGACTTCATAGGTTGCAATAACCCTTTCCTGGCAGGCCAGCCTGGCCATACATAGAAATGGTAGCTCATCTCCTTTCATTTAGTACAGATGCAGCAGCACTTCCAACAAGGACCTCTGCCCTTATGACTTCCCATTATTATTTCATGCAATAAAATTTGCTCTATTTTACTAAAGCTGTTCCTTAATTTTGACTTTGGTCTACAGACTCCTCACCAGTCATTCCTCCTCTCGAATTAGATTGCGATGCAAAGGATTTTAATTGCAAAGTTATGCATAAAGTACACACATAAAATGCATAGAAGACAATTCTACATCCCTTTCCTGGGCTGTTGCCGTTAATCTCATTGTTCCCACACCGTTTCCCCTCGTTTCTATGGATCATACAGAGTCACATTTGGAATCTTACTAGTGTTGTCTGTCCTGTGTTAGTTTTTATATCAACTGATTTTTAACTGGGCCAGATCTCCTGCTAATAGAAAGCATAAGGTTAACCATAATACAAATTAGTGTTCTGCTTTTCTGTCTCCAACTTTATTAGCATTGCATTTAAATTACAGTGTCTTAAATCAGTTACTGCTGGGTGTAGTGTCCTTCTGACTTCTGCCCATTTTCCTGTATGTTTTCTCCCTATGTGCACATCAGTGAGCTCAGCTCCTGCAGAAGGCAGCAAGGGCTGTAGCTACACTAGGACAAGCTCCTGGCACACACCTGGAACAGCTGAGCTCTTTCTGCCTTTTTATCCCTTTATGTACTTTTAATCTTTTTCCTTAGCCAGAGTTTCAAGAAAACTACAAGACCTTATTTCTCAGAGAGACTTACACCACTCCGTCCAGGATGGTTGTAGTTTTACACCCATTTCAAAAATTATTCAAGGCAGAATGACAGAACAGTGAAGAAGTTTTTCTTTATGCTTAAGTGGAATTTCTTGTGTTTGTGGCCATTGTCTCTCATCCGATCACTGAGCACTACTCAAAAGACAGATATTTATAAACATTGATAAGATCCCCTCTCAGCATTCTCTTCTCCAGGCTAAACAGACCCAGGGTTCTCAGCCTTTCCTCGTAAAAGACATGTTCCAGTCTCTTAATCATTCTCGTAACTCTCCATCAGACTCTCTTCAGTATTTCCCTGTCTCTCTTGGAACTGCGGAGCCCAGAACTGGACACAATACTCCACATGTGGCGTCACTAGAGCAGAGTAGAGGGGAGGAGGACCTCCCATGACCTGCTCGTCACACTCTCTTAATGCACCACAGGATACCATTGGCCTTCTCGGCTACAAGGGCACACTGCTGGCTCATGGTTAGCTTGTCTACCAGGACAACCAGATCCTTCTCCATAGAGCTACTTTCCAGCAGGGCAACCCCTAACCTGTACTGATACATGGGGTTATTCCTCCTCAGATGCAGGACTCTACACTTGCCCTTTTTGAACTTCAAGAGGTTCTCCTCTGCCCAACCCTCCAGCCTGTCCATGTCTCTCTGAATGGCAGCACAGCCTTCTGGTGTGTTAGCTACTCCTCCCAGTTTTGTATCATCAGCAAACTTGCTGAGGGTAAACTCCATCCCTTCATCCAGATCATTGATGAGTATGTTGAACAAGGCTGGACCCAGCACTGACTCCTGAGGAACACCAGGCAAGAGGTCTCCAACTAGATGCTGCACTGCTGATCACAACCCTCTCAGCTCTGTTATTTAGCCAATTCTCAATCCATGTCAACATCCACTCATCTAACCCACACTTCCTGGGCTTAACCTATGAGTGCATTATAGGAGACAGCATCAAAAGCCTTGCTCTAGAACAAGCTGTTCCACCACCTTTCGAGGGATGGAGGTGAGGCTAACTGACCTCTAATTTCCTGAGTCCTCCTTTTTGTTCTTTTTGAAGACTGGAGTGACATTGGCTTTCCTCCAGTCCTCAGGCACCTCTCCTGTTCTCCATGATCTTTTGAAAATGATAGAAAGTGATATAGCAACATCATCAGCCAGCTCCCTCAGTGCTCATGGGTGGATACCTTAGGACCCATGGATTTGTGGGTGTCCAGTTCACCCAAATGATCTCTAAATGAATCTTCATTGACTAATGGAGAGTCTTCCCTCCTTCAGCTTTCTCACCTCCAGGGACTGGGATTCCTGAGGACTGATCCTAATTTTGTCACAACTCTGCGTAAACATTCAGCAAATGAACTGAAAAGTAAAAGATGAAATAGTGTAATACAGATAATTTTATGGATTCACGGAAACAGTAACACACAATAACTTCAATTTCCAGTTTAGCTAGAAGGGGATCTTGTACAGAAAGGCATTGACATAGACCTGAACTTTAGGGAAAAAAACACGTGACTAAGAACACATACAAAAAAGAGCCCTAAAAAAAATTATGAAAATCAGTAACTTGCTCAATCATTAGTATTTCTGTATTTAGTTATTTGAATATACTCAGTTTTCAGAAAATGACCCTATTAAGTTTTAAAATCCATCTACCCGAATCTTACATTACAAAATAATTCACTGTTAGTTTATACTTTTGTACACTTTGGTAATTTAAGTTTCTGAAAATGAAAATGTCTTCTTTGGTTATCAGAAACTATCACTTAAAACTCAACTGACAGACAGATTCTCTACATTTACGCTGGTATGGCTCAAGTATAAGCCTGATCTCATGTATTTCTATGCATGTAACAGTTACAACCGAATATGAATGAAATCATAGTTTTGTAGTATTCAGGCCTTTTATTAGTCCTTGGCAGATTTTCATTTTACAATATATCAAAATGGGCAAATATTCAAATCAACAAAATGAATATACAAACAGAATAATTTAGGTTTTGTTTTGAAGTGGGATTATGAGACCCAGCCTTAATACAACCTTGGGATGCACTGGTGTGGCAAATATTCCTAAGTGTTCAAGCAAAAGATTGTTCCACATCAACTATACTTACCATCTATGGACATGTCAGCAAGCAGCATATGACTACATGATTTTGACAAAAATGAATCATTGTAATAACTCTGAGCATTCTACATTGCTCCTGTTCAAGCTCAGAATTTGGGACATGTACATTCCATCTTTGTGGCACTTCCTTGTTCAGAGTAGGCACTTAGATGTTGTGGCATGATTTGTAGAGCAATTCAGTTTATTGTAATAAAGAGATCCCAAATATTTCTGGAAAAGAAAAAAAACTGAGACTACATAGTATTTTTACAAGTCTTTCTTGGGACAATATTTATAATGCTATTTTAGCAATCAAACCATCAACATGATCAAATTTTTTTTAATTACTTACCAGGAGAAGAATTTATCCTCAAAAAATATCTTGTGAGTACTAAAGCCTAACCTACTCTTTTGCTCAGATTTTATATAAGCATTTAAAACTAATAGAAATATATTTCATAAAAGCTATTTAAAAATGAAAAAGGTCATCAGGGTTCACACTGATATGCTTCAGACTACTCAGATTTACATATAGGGGTGTTACTAGTAACAGCACAATTTCTCACTGAATGGGAGGTAGGAAGGACAAATACAGAAGCTGAATGCCAGTTCTGATTTTTCTTTTACATTCACGGTGTGGAGGCAAAGGGAGACAATAATCATTTAACTGCTTCACTATTCCATAATCAGAGTGTTTGACAGCAGGCCAGGTGTATCGTGGCCCTGCTCATAACGTTTTACAGTATAGATTATATATATATATAAACAGATAGATTGGTGAGCTTTCAACAACTGGAGGTTCTGGTCACAGTGGCAGGCACTGACTAAAACAGATTTAAATCTTTCACTTTGCACTATGTTGATTGTGTTTGTAAAGAAAATAATGAAATTTTCACTAGAGCCTATTTGATTATACAAGAAAAATATTACTTGAATGAGCTGTAGCTCCCTCTTAAGGCAAAGTTTGAGATATTACACTGCTATGTAAAATGTCTACTCCCAAGATAAGAGGTTCCCATACAGCTTATGAGATGTCATTGCTTTCATTACAATGTGACAGTACTCTGGATTTAAATGGCAACATATTTTTGCTCCTTTAATTCAGATACTCCAGCTCTATTATGGAATGGTTTGCAGGAAAGGATTTACCTAAATATTCTGGCACTCACTCACTGAATCCCAAGCAGAAATCAAGGCTGAGCAATCAGTGAATTGAGAGCAGCCCTGTGGAGAAGGACTTAGGAGTGCTGGTAGATGAAAAACTAAATATGAGCCAGCAACGTGCACTCGCAGCCCAGAAAACCAATTGCTTCCTGGGCTGCATTGAGAGAAGTGTGGCCAGCAGCTTGAGAGAGGTGTTTCTCCTCCTCTGCTCTGGTGTGCCCCCACCCGGAGTACTGTGTGCAGCCCTGGGGCCCCTGCATAAGAAAGATATGGACCTGCTCAGAGTGGGTCCAGGAGGGCCACAAAGCTAGTCAAGGGGCTGGAGCATCTTCCCCAGAAGAACAGGCTGAGAGAGTTGGGGTTGTTCAGCCTGGGGAAGAGAAGGCTCTGGGAAGCCCTTATTGTGGCCTTCCAGTATTTAAAAGACGATCTATAGAAAAAGTGTAGCAATACAATGAAAGTTAACAGTTTTAAACTGAAGTGAGTAGATTTAGATTGGATATTAGTAAGAAATTCTTCACTGTGAGGGTGGTGAGACACTGGAAAAAGTTGCCCAGAGAGCCTGTGGATGACACCCCCCTACAGGAGTGTTCAAGGCTGGGCTGGGTGGGGCTTTGAGCAACCAACCTGGTCCAGTGGAAGGTGTCCCTGCCCATGATAGGGTGGTTGGAACTAGATGATCTTTAAGGTCTCTTCTTCTAACCCAAATCATTCTACAATATGATTCCTGGGGTAGGAAAGGTCTGATGAACAGTGCTTTGCAGTCAGAATGCCCTGCCTCTATTTAAAGGTTTAGTAGGACCCTAGTTAGAATTAATAGTCAAAGCATCCAAATCAGTTGCAGTTACTGGGTACCAATATATACAGGTGTGTTATTCATTCTATTGATAGTTCAGTTTCTGAGTCAAAGGCCTATTCTAATGTTACTTTTCTGAAATATATGGAGAGCGTATCATCTCCATTCATATCTGAACTTGGTAATAACTGAACTGTCATCTTTCTAACTTTCCATCTTTCTAATGGAATGAACCAACATACTGAAACTACTTGTGAACTTTAGAGCCAATCCTAGCCTGAAGACCTTGGGCTTTTGCTATTTCAGGAAGTGTCAGGGCTTTTTTGGTGTGTTATCAATAGTACTAGTGTTACTGCCCTTTTAGAACATTTTATAGCATTAATCTTAGAATATTCTTTACCCTTACCTTAGTCATTTTTTTACTCCCTGTATTGCTTCAGGTTTTCACAGGTTAGGAATGTGGTCATACAAAAATCCCCTTTTCTTTTCCGGAGTATTACAACTAAAGACTCTGTGGCATTGAAAAATGCACGTTACAGGTCTTCGGGTGTGACGAGATGTTTCTTTTATGACAAAAGAACATTTCACAGCTTGAGGATAAGCAACAATAATACAGTATTTGCAAGATGGTAATCTACTTCCAATAGAATTATACTAATAAATATTCTGTTAAAAATTTCTGAGGCTAGATTAGTTTTAATGCAAATTTAAAGGATACTTCTAAAAAGCTGTATGAGATCTATACAGACAACTGTAAACAAGCTGTCACAGCAGGCAAGCATCATACATAAAGGAATGAGACCTGTTACAGAATTCATTTTGAAGAGTTCTGCTCTCCTTTATGTTTGCAAGTGTTTAAAAGCTTTCCAGCATGTCAGCTGGATTAGAAATTTGAAAAAGTTTTTGACATTTTGTGTTTGTATTCTCTTCAAAACCCCAACGTTTTTATGAAAAAATGTGAAAATCTTCACCTTGCCATTCCAGTATTCCACTGAAACACTACACACTATTTAAATATATTAAAACATGGTGACTAAGTCAAGAATTAGGTCAGTAATTATTAAAAAAATTAAACTGAATCAGATAGTCAAGCTTGTATTTCGCAGCTTGAATCAGTGAGTACTCATGGATATAACTAAGGCTTGACTGCTTGGCTCAGAGCTGCTGAGACTGTAACATAACACTGTATTTTTACCTCCTAAAGAATTCAGGGGAACTTCTTCATATCCTGAACACAAGAAGTCTTTTGTTAAATTTTTGAAAGCTGAATCACAGTGTTCATCTTATCAACCATGTCCAACATCATTAAAGATGATACCCAAGAGAAATACGTGCTGTGTTAAATAAAAACTTTTCTTACCTGTGCAGCTTCCTTGGTAGTATTCACAAACTGTGGAGGCATACAGAGACGGTAACACGGTTTTATGAATTCACCATTCCTGCCTCATTTCAGCCTCTGTCTTATGGAATTACCTCCATATAAATTTCTTCCTTAATGCCTTCCTTTGTGCAAAATGCTAGAGAGATGTGAATGAAGAACGATAAGAGAGCTTTCAGGAGTACAATCTTGCGTTGTGACTGTTTTCTTGAGAATGAAATTAGCTGGAATTTGTGGTTCAATGCTGAAACATGTACCTCCAAGGATGCACCATCGTTCTTGATGGTAAGATAAATCTGTTCAACTCTTTCAGTTGTGTTTTGTATTTACAGATTTGATTGAGCTTCAATTTCAATTTAGATTTTATCTTTCTAGAACATTCAGAGCTGAGATGCTACTTAGAAGTAAATGAAAGGATCTGAGCTTTAGGACAGCTCACACTATGTTCTAAACTTAACATTCTGATACATATGAATTCAGGATTCTTGCTGACCTAGTCAATAACTATTGTATTGCTTTGATGGTAAGATGCAGTGCTGCTGGGGAAAACAAAAGCTTCAGAGTACAAAAATGGGCAGAAAGTGTTCTATGCCTTTACTTTACTTGCACAATTTTCCTTTTTAAGCAGACGGAAACAGTGAGGACATGGCAATGGTATGGTTGTTGCAAAGAAATTGGCAGAAAAAGTACTCCAGGTCCCTGCATGACACAGAAATGAAAGTGGAATTAGAGAAGCTTTAGAGAAAAAAAATAAAATCCATCAGCCCAGATTTAAAACTGTAGAATTCTAGAGCCCAGGTGTTTTCAGCTGGTCCTTAACATTTCAACATTTAAAGAGTTATACAGACTGTGTTCCAATCTGAAAATAAAATAATTTTCAGTATACAACAGTGGCTTCTGCGAAAGGAAATTATCAAATTAAATTAAACTACATAGACTTTGATACATAGATACTATTTACCAAGAAACTCCTAAACTTCCCTTGCTTTATACTACTCATTTTAGCAGTTGGCCATATATAAGAATATATTTAAGCAAATCAAATGTTTCTTCGTGCACTGTCCAACACTTAATGCTGTATTCACTCTGCAGAGAAGTTTAAATACTGCTTCTATGATTTCATTGCCATTGAAGTGGCCCATGTGACCAAAGCAAATCATAGAATCATGGAATCATAACCATTGGAAAGGACCTCTACGATCATCAAGTCCAAC
>VYZX01019807.1:416-12291 GCA_013401335.1 Brachypteracias leptosomus | reverse complement strand
TAAGAAAGACCTCCTAAAGTGTCACATGCATGTAGAGGAAGATAAGAAAGGCCAGCTTAAGTTCTTGGCATTTTAAAGAAGGCAATCAAGAAACCCTTTGAATTCTTTGCTTTTTTTTCCCTGCAGTTCATCTACATTTTTATGCAAGTCTGACAAAGCATCCCATTCATGTGTCAGCACTCTGTCTCTGGATGCATTAGTGTTTATTACAGGCTGAATTTGCAGATGCTACCATTTGAAAACAGTAATAGAGCCAGTTGTGTGGCCTTAATATTTATATAATTACTAATGATTTCATGCTTCCCTCCCCAGTGCTTCTGAAATAAAAACAGCTACATTAGCATGGTCAAGCATAACAGTGCTTGATACAATCCTGTAAGCCTAAATTGTTTGCCATAACAGGCTTTGAATTTCACTCTGAAATAAAATATGTTGTGTTAATCAGCTTACTGCTAATGAATGCTTTGAGTGACACATTTGGCACATTTTTGCACATTTAGCTATGATCTGATTTTTTTTTTTTCTTAATCATACATAAAATGTATGCTCAGAAGAGTGTGCTGGAGTGTCTTGAATGTTTTGTATTTGCTGATTTGAAAATAATATATTGTAACTGTCATCTCTCAAAAGCTTATCCTGGAGTATGGACGGGAAATTAATCTAATAAAACATTTTTTGTATTCCTTATATTTTCAGATACTGTTTCCCTTCATGCATTTGTATTGTATTGAGAATACTCATAATCATATCCATTCTATTAGTGAAACAGAAGTCATGCANCAGACAATTTCTAGTCTTCTTGGGTCTGTCACATCTCTTTCACACTGCCTATTTACCATCTGAATAGAGAGCCAACACTCTGCAACATAAATAAATGTATTCATCTTTAGTATGAAGGTGTTTCTGTGAGGGACTTGTGTTATATTGCGCCACGTATCATAAACCAACCTGAACTTCTGCAATGACACAAATTGTAGACAGGTCTCCTCAAGCAAGCAACAATTAAAGTGCCACTGGAAACCAAAGAACGTAATTAATAAGCAGATGAATTTGAGGTTGCTGTGTAATTTTCTCATGTTGGAATGATGTNCATCCATTCTATTAGTGAAACAGAAGTCATGCAATATTTCTACTTAAGATATTACTTACCCAGGAATAAAGCCTTGTCGATAAAGAGTAAGAATCACACTCTCCCAGTATATTTACTACAATAGTCAATATAGCTGCATGTTAAATGCTTCCTTATATAGACAAGATCAAAGAAAGGTAATTTTAAAATACACCATGTTCCTAATTTTATTTAATTTGTTGATGGTAAGAGATTTAAATTATTTCTATGTCTTGAAATTTAAAAAGAATTAATAGATGTTGGTAGACCAAGAGAGCATTTAAGGATGTATATTTTGTTGTTCCTCTGTTGTTTTATATTCTGTTACTTTGTCCAGGGTTTTGGAGGTGATGGGTTCAGTAAATTCTCTGTAAATCAGGGTCAAATTCTACGTAAACATGCTGTAAAAATATACAAAGGAATTATTAAAGGAAGATGGATGTTTTAGAATCTATCCTTCTATTGTGTAAATATTACATAACTTATGAGAAAGTAAAAGTAAAGCAAAACCTTTTGACTGTAAAGGTGAAAAAAGGAATGACTTTCTTCTTAGAGGATCCAGCTAACAGAGTCTATACGTCTAGAGTTTGGGAATGATGTGTGAACACAGAGAGAGCTCTGATAGGCTTACAGTGTGGCTATGCTCAAGAAACAGCATCCTCATTATCAGAGCTGAAAGACATTTTTATTGCTTTTATCTCAGATGCTCTGTAAAACTATGTTCACAGAGTAGCTTTACCAGAACTTCTAATGATTGTGTGTGAGAGTTTTTGTGTCTTTTGTCTTATATTCCATTTACTTTGCTCTGCTGCATGCTAGTCATTAAGAGCTTTTATCACTGCTAATTTCAACAAAATATCTGTTGTGTAGACAAGGCAGAAGCCACTTTTCCCTTTTCTAATTTCTCAGTGACCCAAGAATAGGACACTTGAGAGACGAAATAATTAACAAAGTCATTAACGCTTGTCACTGGCTACTTGAACATGTACCTTATCACTGCACAAGTAGTAAAGTGCTTACATTGCAAGGAAGTTGTAACTGTCTTCTGCAATAGCAGCTCAAATGTCTTTTAAAGATAAAATACTTTTATTTAAAACTCTTTAAGACATTTGTCCACCTTCTACTCAGTTTCCAAAACTTAACCAAACCTTAATTAGAAGCAAATAAAGCCATATGAAAATCCACCATCAAGAGAGTAACAGTAGTTCTCTCTGTCAAAACTATGCTTTGGTGGTGGAGTCCATGCAAGAAGCTTGTGTGAAGGCTTCTGATCTCAGGGCCATGCACTTATGATACAAGTTACACACTGGCATCACTGTGCCTCCATAGCTCCTGTTCTGACTGGTGTTGGTTTGTGAGTTGGCTCGCTGTTTATTATTTGCTCATATTATTTGTTTGTGGTTGATAGGTAAAGTCAACAGAAGGAGAACTTCAAGACACACAAGTGGGTTTTGAAAATTTTGTGGGGAATGAGAGAGTTCCTGAAAGGAAGCAAGAGATGAAAGCTTATGGTTTGAAAGGAGGAGACCAGAGGCTCCTTAGTCCCTTGTTAAGTCTGCAAATAGCATAGGTAATATTTTAAAAGTAGAAACTGTTATTAAGATCATGTTGATACAGATTAGAATGATCTTTGCAGTTGTAAACGAAAGCCATTACTAGGACACACTCTTAGATTGCTCCCTGAAAATTAAACTGGGAAAGCTTGCTATTGCACAGAGAGTTTTAAAAGTCTCTCTGATGAAAGCTTTTTTTTTTAAAAAAATAGTCTACATTTATCCACTTTTCTAGCTATGCATATTAACTGTTTTAGGAATATGTTTGCTGTCATGGAATTTTTTTTTTTAATATAAGAGAATTGCCAAACTGAACTAAAGTAGTGCTGGATGCCTTTTATTTGGTAATGTTGCTAGCTTTCAAGATTCAGAGCTCTGGTTTTGGTCTTTCAGGATATGGTTTCAATAGTGTGATCTGACATGCCTAGGTATTTGAGCTTGGTCTCCTAAATTTCTGTGTTTCTTTAGTCTATAAGATTTCTTCACCATGGGGGTGGTGAGACACTGGAACAGGTTGCCCAGAGAGGTGGTGGAAGCCCCATGCCTGGAAATGTTTAAGGCCAGGCTGGATGGGGCTCTGAGTAACCTGATCTAGTGGGAGGTGTCCCTGCCCATGTCAAGGGGGTTGGAACTAGATGATCTTTAAGGTCCCTTCCAACCCTGACACTTCAATGATTTCTCTACTTGCTGTATTTTATGTAGGGCCATAATTAATCATAACAAGTGAAAAGCTGTGTAAATGCTTTGACAGAAGGACAATCCTTATATTAAAATACAATAGCTGATTAAGTCCTCTGATTTTGTTTCTTGTCCTGTAAGTTGTTTGGTTAGCAATAATGTGTGTTGAAAATGTATAGATGCATATAATCTCCTGCTTATTTGTATGTGGCTTTTACAGAGACAGATACTGGGGTGGACACCCTCTAACTTCAGTGGTGCTGTAACTGTTGGTATATCCGGGGATCTGGTTTATGACTTCTGTGAGCTGTTCTGCCTTGAGAAGAAGAAGAAAAAAAATACATTCATTTTGTAATTCTTTGTTCCTATGGAAATTGAAGGACCTTTTTTCTATGAGATGAATTTCAACTTTTCATCTCTCTTGAAAATGAATTTCAGGCACTATGGGAGAACAAAAGAGAGCATTTCTAAGTAGGAAGAGTGCTTTCAGCCCAGACACAGAAAACATGACACCCCCCCACAGGTCTGGCTTGCTAGAGAGGTTACTAGTCTGTCATCTCTAGCACAGTTATCTCAGTACTTCTTTTGAGTGACATAAGAAGACTCAAATTCAGGCCTGTGAGTTGCAGATAACTTTTCCTGAGATCAAACAGAGAAAAGAATGCCTATTTTGGGTTTAAACATCGGATTGTAAATACAGTGCTGTTGTTCTTATTATTGACAAGTACTTCTTTGTACCTATTTCTCTGCACTCCCCAAATTCTATCATCAGCTGTTAGCTCTAGACAACCTAACAGAAGATTTTTTTTATTTGCAGTAGTTTTGAATGCTTTGCCTTCTCTTTATGGCTCCTGCTGCTGTTAAAATATTTATATCCTTGATTTTAAATAAATAAGGCCTCTATGTTTTTCTAAATCAATGTGGTTAAAAAACCCTTTCTCCCAGGGAATTCTGGTTGAGTGCCAATTTAGTCTTACAATAAAAAGGCACTTTCCTGCTGGAGATTTTTAAGCTCTGGCTGAAATATAAGGATGATTCTGACAGCAGATATAGGGTAAATTAGGAGTAATTCAGCTGAATTCAACTGGTATCTGTGTAAATGAGTTCAAAATCAACCTTTGCATATATGAAACAAGCACATATCACAAGAGTCAGAGTATAGTGCTAGAACTGTGGTACACTGAATTTTTCACTAAAAATTTGAGTGCTGGCAAACATTTTTCCCATAGCTGTCTTAAAAGAGAACAAAGAAAATTTAAAAGGACGTATCATATATCAGATGACGATAAACAAAAAAGTATTCTTTTGGTGATGAAGCAATTGTTTACTTGAATCATGAGACAAATGGAACAGCTTGTGACAAAAGAGGAAAACATACCCTGTGTGAATTCTCTTATTCAGGAAGGAAGGATACCCCTTTTTTCAAAAACATCACTGTTGTTGTTATTTTTAATCATATCTTGCTTTACACAAACCCCATCCTTCAATGGCACTTTACTTCAGGGACATGTCAAATGACCCTGTCTGAAAAGAAACTAGTTTATGAGTTTCACTGTCCGTTCTTCTTGGTTTCCTCATTTAACAGTCCAAAAGAGGCTTAAGTATTTACAGGGCATCCATTGCCATGGTGTTAGAGAGCCATGTAATCCACAACCCTCTGCATGGCCCTGTAAGATATGGAAATTCTATTATATTCAGTTTACAGAAGAGCAGTAAAGGCACAGAGGAACTAAATGACATAGCTAAGGTCACACACATTATTTTTGATTTAGTAGATATTTTGAAAGATCTGTCTTCTGTTACTTCAGCTGTTGAAGCTAAGGATCCCACATATACATCTGATCTAGGCACTTTGGGTAATTTAGTAGTCAGCAGGGAGAAGTAGACACTTTCAGGGCACAGTTCATCACATCGTAAAGGAGAGCCTAAAGCAGTTCAGATGAATCACATTGTAAAGGGCCCGTTTAAAGAATCTAGATGATTAGTTGAAAGGTATTCTTCAATTACCAATGCCAGTATTTCATCAGATCATTCCTACTTCTAATACCTTCTTTTACTAGATAAGATTTTTTGAAAATATGTGAATACTGGACAGCACTGATACTGAAAAATCTCATCTTCTTGATAAGAATTCCTATCCTTAATGTTGCATATTCTTTCTGTAAAGAATTATAAATCCTTTTATCTCTCTTGTATTAGAAACAGTACATTGTGATGATAGTGTCTTAATACTTTATTACAGTGCAAACTTCTGTTGTACATCAGCTGCTACGACTGTAGTCAGAAATGAAAGAGTGTAAACTTCTACTAAGATACACAATAAAAATAAATCTGCTGTTCTTCTTTTGGAATTTTTGCTAATATAAGAATCTAAATGTTGGGAAAGGGTCCAGTAGTCTGTTATCATAGATATCATGTCATTAGAGTTATTCTTATGACAATATTTTTAATTTACAAAGTCCTTTTACATCTCTATCTGTTTACACCTGCTCTTCACCTTTTTCTCTCTCTGGTTTCAGTCTCCTGAATGAAACAAGATAAAATCTCCTAGTCTATCCTAATAAGAAAGACACTTGTCTTTTGGTATTTCTCTAGTTCTTTTGGCAAGATTACTTAGTCTTTACTGATGGTACTTCCCAGTTTTGTGTCAGGAACAGACTATATCAAATCTTCACATATGTTTATATAAAGGTTTTTACTGAAAATATTATTCAGGGTTAGTTCTTACGTTGAATTCTGTGGAACCTTTCTCCAGCTCCATGCTTCCCCTTTCAGCACCATCTATTCACTGCTTGAATCAACCTGTAGGTTCTATTAGCATATGTTCTAGCTAAACTGAAAAAAAAAAAATCCTGTATAGCACTTCATCAAATGCTCTACTGATGTCCAGAGAGATGAGTTTTACTCAATTTCTTTTGCTTCTAAAAGTGAAGTAATTTCCCATGGTAATCTCACATTATCTACCATTCTTAAAATATATGTGGTAGATCTTCCCGTTTATCAGTTGTCACGATGTTATATTTTCCTTTTTAATTCTTCTTAATTCCTTCAGATCAATTCTTATAGATTTATAGTAACTTGTGCTCACTTTTCTGTCCTCTAATACTGACTGTACATTTATGGCATCCCAGTCAGGTAGCACTCATCTAATACTGCACGTATTATAAAATTGGTTGTTGAATTTGGATTTTCTGTGCCTGATTGTCTGTAGTAAATGCCTCTCCAGTGAACAGCAAGTTTTAGACAAAAGCACATCAAGTACAGACAGGGAACCTTATGTGATATGCAACAGGCTTAGCATGAAGCTTAAGCAAGTATTTCTGGTTGTTGCTGTGACTGCTGCAGGCCATGCTGAGGTGCACATTTGCGAAGATAAGGGTTGCAGTCTTACTTAATCAGCCTTGTCAACAAGGAGATCTTACTACCTCCATCTTTTAGCTGTGAAATAGTAGGACCCTGAAGGTTTACTTAGTAAAAACTAATATAGACCCAGAGAATACACTGTCAGTACATAAACAATAGGTCAAAGAATGTTTTTAAAGTTACTGCCTTCTTGAAGTGGAGCACTGAGGAAGGGATTTGCAAGCCAGCAGTGAACAAATTACCAAGATGTTTATGTCATTCACATGTTCTTTGACAACACAGGTATAGAAACTGATAGAGCGTAAAGTTCCTTTGAGTCAGACTACTGGGAAGTTACAAAATGATTACCTGAGATGGTGAAATAGATTAATTAACAAAGAAAAAAATGCGGTGCTTTGAAGTTTCATATTCAAGGTGTCTGCCAGGTGTTTTCTGCTTTCAGTGCTGTTTTTCTACCCACAGCAGGGAATACTGCTAGCGCTTAATGCCTGAATGGGGGATCAAATGCAACTTATGATGTAATCCATCTTTTCAAACTGTCCTACAGCCTCAAATTTAATACTTCAGAAATCCATACTGCTGTAGTGACAAAGATCTGCAATACTGTGAAAGTGAATGCTGTCCATGGTACTTCTATGAAAGTCCATTCTATTTTTGTTGATGCAGAAAAAAAAAAAATTTTCTCTAGAGAAATTGTCCTGAAACTCTTCAGTATGTGCTTTGAGACCATCTGAAAGCCTTGCTAGAATAGGGGCTGTATTCTTTCCAGATGGAATCCACTCAAAAGTAACAGAGCTCAAGAAAAATTAATTACTTCAATGGGCTTAATTTTGTAAGTAAAAAAGTCGGTGGTTTGATATAGCAATTAGTTTTAAAGAAATTATTGTGTAAGGGAAGTTTTCTTAATCTATTCATGCATATTAAGAGATCAAAGTGAAGTGTTATGGCAATGCTAAGAATAGGACATAGCTCCAGATTCAAATGTTAAATTTATCTACAATAAAGTGTGTACATAAGAGTTAGGTGCCTTAATTTGTCCTTACTGTCAGTGGAGATCTAGTCAAAATAGTATAATACAGAGAGCTGTTCAGATCCACTTTTCTACATTTGATTTGATGAATTACTATAATGTATTGACTAGACAAGTAGGATTGATAGGAACTGTGTTAATTAAAATGGGAGATTAGAAAATACAAGTATTTATGGTTCCCATGTAGATATATACATTGTAGAAATCTAAATTCTGAACATGAATCTCAGTTGCATACTTGTCTTTTCTGTAGCACTTCATCACCTTGATCTTTTAAGTTGCAAATACACAAGATGAAACATTCTTTTTGCATAATTAGTTCAGTTGACTGTCTCTAGAGCTGAACCCTAGGGTGGAATGAATCTTACCTATGACTCTATTTAAGTAACCTTAAGTTTTATACCTAAATGAAGTATAAAAAGAAACCCCTCACTCATTTTAAGTGAAAACTGATAATTAAATTCAGTGACATAAATATGTAAGAGAAGGACTTATCATTCAGACAGTTGAGAAAATGGTGGGAGGAAGGAGTTTTCAGGAGAAAAAAAAACAGGAATACTGAGTTGAAAACATGTCAAAAAGAGAGTAAGCAGAACTATATAGAGACAACTTGGAAAAAGTAGACTCTTGAGTTGAAAAACTTATAAAGAAAGAATTGATGTGGTATGTAAGGAAGTTAAATGCTAAAGGAATGACTTGTAGTTCACAAGGGAATTGATCAGTTTCCTTCAGTGCATGCCTTCCTAAACCAGACTTGCTGGTAAAATTAATTTGGTGCTCTATAGAGATGCAAGACTCAGTTTTGCACCCAATGAAGACAGTAGCAAAACTCCAACCTATTTCAAAGGAGAAGAGATATGTGTTCAATGAATGCGTGGAGAAACAGCTGTCTGTCTCTGTTATCCCACTGAATAAATTGGCCAGAAATACTTCTGTTTGTCTACCAATAAAGTATTCTGGCATCTTAGATAGGTCATTGTGCTTTTATGTGTTTGGCATTGTTTCTAAATTACTGCCTCTGAAGTTACCATTTAATAAATTAACCCAGTTGGTAAAAGGGTAATAAACTTCTTCAGTGTGACTGTTAATTCCTGCATAACTACAATTTTAGAACAGTTCTCCTCTAAAGCTGAATTGTTGGCACAAAGTCATGCATTACTAGTTGGGTTTTGCAGGGAAAAACTGTATGTCCTAACCAAGTGTCAGTGATCCTTTTCAGCATTCTTCAGCTTGAATCAGTTGTTGAACCTAAGAGCAGGACAAAGTCATTAACGGAACAGTAATTCTTAGGTGTTTTGACAAGGCATTCTATAAATGGTAATTAACATCTGCACTCCCTCCGTTGGGAGGTGAAGCAGTGGAAATGATAAGTGAACTAAAATCAGCAACTGGAATCTGGAATTCTTCATGTGCTTTTCAGCTTCTTTTTTTTTTTTTAATGCATGAAGAAAAATATATGATGTTGTTCAGGTTGCTGGTTACTTCCTAGTTTTTCAATTCTACAGGTTGAGTAAGCACAAACCTGTTCACACTTTCCATTATTTTCAGAAGCTTTAACGTGATAAGCCTGCACCATACTTCATTGTGTGCCCAAAATTATACTATGCATTGATTTTTATTTTTTCTTTTTATTATTACAAGATGGAAAATATACCAAATTCAAATATGTGAAATTACTGTTTACCTTTATATCTGAAACTGGAACAAAAAAAAAGAAGTCCAGTGAATTGCCAGTGTTGGCAACTCTCATGTTATAGGAGTTGTCAGATTCTTAGATGATTGGGCAAGGAATGTAAATTTCTACCACATTTTATAACAATGAAATGAATTCTAAGGTGTTAAGCAGGTATTAAATCTTTTCTTTTTTGGTATTATTCAAAAACAATGGTTTAAACAAAACAAAACAACAGTTTTTCTTGATATGCTCCTGCCCAAAAAGTACTTTACACATGAACCAAATAAACCAAACTTCCAATGATTTTTTTGATAACTTGAGAAACCAAGCTGTGTACAGTCATAAAGGAGAATATAAAAAGCCTGTTGTATCTGTGAAGTGTTTATAATCTGTGTTCATAGTAAAAAGTCTTCCTTCAACTTCTCTCTCAATCCATTTTAATCCTTTTAAAAATCAATAATATTTGTTAATATTTGTTTGCTTAAAGACATTCAGGCACCTGGAGATGCCATCTAGGATATTCCTCTAAATGTGTTAGTGGAGACCTACCATATGTGCACTTCATGCACTAATTTCAGACAATCTTTTTACTGCGTACTTAGATTTGGATGCAGCTTAAAGTAGCCTACTTTCTACATTCTCTTGCATGAATAAATCTAACACAATACAGCAAAAAAACAAGCGTAAGCGGCTTGGAAGGCTTTGTTTGCCAAGATTTTTCATTAAACGGAAAGAAGACAAAAGAAACTTTTCAGCCTCCATTAAATGTGGATTCACTATTCATGTGAAATATGGTTTGATTTTCTCTTTAGAATCACAAAGAATTTTTTCCTCAGTCTTCCAGGTAATATTTGAAAGCCTGGAAGTATAACTCTTGTCAAAGACTACAGTA
Organism: Brachypteracias leptosomus; assembly: GCA_013401335.1. NCBI lineage: Eukaryota > Metazoa > Chordata > Aves > Coraciiformes > Brachypteraciidae > Brachypteracias > Brachypteracias leptosomus. The sequence goes on along the minus strand of VYZX01019807.1, from coordinate 1,992 downwards.
CAACTGTGTGAGTAACCAAAATTATGTGGAAAATAGTGTGTACAGACATTGCTTCCATATTAATTTTCAGTACATTGAATGTAACGACTAAATACGGCATAGATTAATTTTCAAGCATGGTTTAATAAAATGTAAGTGTTTTGACTCAGGAACATTTGTTTAATGGGAGTTTTACTGTAAACTATATAAGCTCATTAAGAGACTTATGGATATCTCTCCTGAAAAAATGATGCAAATAGACATAGTTTTTAAAGAAAATGAAGGAACTGCAGCATGGGTGTAGCTCAGACATAATGAAGGAAAGCACTTTCTAGTATTCTCTGTGTAATATGCCTGCAGTTTTCACAACTCAACTGGCACTGAACTGAATTTTACAAAATGAATGAAGTGAGATCCCATTTTAGATACAGAATTAGGAAGTGGTTCTTTCGTTTCTGGATTAAGTTAATGGCAACTCTGACATCTGAGTCCTGTGAAATTTATCAAGTGAACATTTTTGTATTGAATGGAAGACAAAATCAACAACATAAGCTTAGTTGGCACCTAATTTAAGCACTTTCTTCTGTTACATACTTCAGTTATTCAGATTCAGGTAGTTTAAGTTAGGAGAATGAGTTCACAGACTTAGGTCCTAATTCTGCAAAGAGAAATGTACTCCAAAAGGTCTTTTGAAATCTCTTAAACTACTTATTTGTATAATAGCACTTACATATAAGGCATCTGCCACAAATTTGTGACAAATTCAGTTTAACCTAAATTTGCTTTTGGTTTGAATTGTACTGAAGTAAAATAAGAAAACACAGAAGCGGTAATAAACATACACTAGTACTAGGACTTGATAAAAAAGATACATTACAACTTAAATTTAATGTTTGTTTAGATAGCTGCAATTAACCTAATTATGGAATGAATTTCATATTTCTGTGCAAAAATAGTCTTAATTATATTTCTTAAGTAACATATGTTTTTAAACATCATAGTATATGTTTGCATTTTCACTTTGCTCTTAGATGAATTGCTGTTTGGAGTATAAGATTTGTAGCTTTTTCATAGAATCATAGAATGTTTTAGGCTGGAAGGGACCACTAGAGATCGTCTGGTCCAACCTCCCTATACAAGTAAGGACATGTCTACCTAGGTCAGGCTGCTCAGAACCCCATCAAGCCTGACCTTGAATGACTCCAGGGATGGGGACTCCGCCACCTCTCTGGGCAACTCATTCCACTGATCTATCACCCTCATATTAAAGAACTTTTTTCTAATATCCAGTCTAAATCTATCCTTTCCTAGCTTAAAACCATTACTCCTGGTTCTATCATTACAAACCCTTTTGAATAGATCTTCCCCCGCCCTCCTGTAGGCTCCCTTCAGATACTGGAAGGTCACTATACGGTTCCCCCGAAGCCTTCTTTTCTCCAGGCTGAATAGCCCCAACTCTCTCAGCCTGTCTTCATACGAGAGATGCTCCATTCCCCTGATCATTTTGGTGGCCCTCCTCTGGACACACTCAAATATGTTCCCATCTTTCTTGTGCTGGGGGCTCCAGAACTGGACGCAGTACTCCAGGTGAGGTCTC
>VYZX01019806.1:3446-15387 GCA_013401335.1 Brachypteracias leptosomus | reverse complement strand
CAGAAACAATCTGTGTGAAAAATAATAAATCACTTCCTTCACCTGCATGTCTCTGTGCATAGGTGCATGTGCTCATTCTCTTTATGCTCTTTCACCTAAGAAACAGATGTTACTTACTGCAACAGGAAGGAAAAGGTGCTAGCAGGCTCTGAGACCAGCTGGGTATGTAGAGTTTATTATATTCCTGCAACCATTTATTCTCCTCACGACTGACTTATTGCTTTCCANTTTTGCAGCAGAAACAATCTGTGTGAAAAATAATAAATCACTTCCTTCACCTGCATGTCTCTGTGCATAGGTGCATGTGCTCATTCTCTTTATGCTCTTTCACCTAAGAAACAGATGTTACTTACTGCAACAGGAAGGAAAAGGTGCTAGCAGGCTCTGAGACCAGCTGGGTATGTAGAGTTTATTATATTCCTGCAACCATTTATTCTCCTCAAGACTGACTTATTGCTTTCCACTTCTTCATATACAAAACTTCCCGTAGCCAGAGGAAATATAACCCTGTCATAAAATGCCTGCTTAAAGGATCAGATCACCCTGCTTTAGCTGTTTCCTGATCTCTAAGTGTTTCTCTTCTAAGGTATGATCCATTTAAAAATTTGAGGCCATTCAAAAGACTTTGCAATGACAATTTTGACATTTACATGAATTAGGAGCAGTAAATGACTATGTATTCTTCTGCAGGTCATTTGGATTCCTGCCATATTTGAAGTCTGAAAGTCTTTGTCATTGATACCCATTCAAGATTGTGCTTGAAAGAACTTAAATGTAAGTCAGCATACCACTATAAAGCAATCTTCTTTCAGGAAATTTCCCCAGATGGCTAACAACCAAGTCTTACAACTAAAAGTCACTCTTGACATTCAAGGTGGTCAGGGATGAGGAACAAGCCTGGATTTTCATACCCTGTTACATGCAAAGAGGAAAATTGGGAAAACAGCTTCATACATTGTAAAGACTGAATAAATTGAGTTAACAAAGATTTCAGTTTTATCTGGGTACAATAAAAGAGATTGTCCCAAATGTTTGACTCAGGAGCTGAAAAAAACTGAAAGGATTTTGAGAAATCTTTCTTGTTTAAATCTAACAATGCCACACATTTCCTTAACTTAAATGTCTTTGTTATGCTGAACCAGTCATCATTTCTACCGACAATGAAAGATTGACAATTTTCCTGAATAGTCCCAGGTCCTGTGTCACTTTTGCTGTGTTGCTAGTAACAGAAACAAAACTAAAATTAGCCCTAGATTGCTGATATGGGCTCCCCAAACCAGTATTTGTACAGAATCTGGAGGTGAGAGCCTAATGTGCTAAATTTTAGCTATGACCTGATCAAAGCATTGCTCATTATAAAGGTAGGTTGTGCTTCTAAGAACAGTCAGGAACTTTATGAGTAATAGGAGAATCTGAAAATAAGACATTAAAAAAATATATGCACAGACTTGCTTTTGCACTTTATAGTATATTGTTAGTCTAAGACCTCTCAAATCTTACATCTTTAAAAGTATAAACTAAAAGAAAAAAATGAAACATTTGTTAGTAGAAATTTTGACTTCAGTACTAAAACTGTGCAGCTTAAAACCAGGAACTTGAAATATTAATGACATTGCATTGTAGTGGCATCACAAGATGAGAAAAACTGCTCTGGTAATTTTCATATTAATCATGTGTACAGCTCTCTTTTTGTGGTTTTCCTGTAGGCTGAATAGAAGTCAGTTAGACATTAATGAAGGGATAGATTCAAAAGTGTAGATTCATACCAAAACTGAGGTGTTTTTGGATACAACCTTTTGTTCTTGACCTATTTATGTTTCACAAATGCAATAAATACATGGCTCTATTTCTCAGTGCATATTATTTTATGTAGTTTGGCATGAGAAAATTCATGTCTGTACAATTTTGTTTATTTTAGCCATTTCAAAGTTAGAGGTGGGATTCAGCTTCCACTTAAGAAACATTGAGATGCCTAAATTTAGACATATGCAGTGTAGATGTTTACATTTCAGCAAGGGATCTAAATTTATATAATATCTGTGCTGGTCTTTAGAAAACTTTATCAAGTCTTAGATGTGTAACTTTTAGAGAGGGAAGGTAATGGTTCCTTTGCTCATTCATTGCTGTCAAATGCTCCTTGTGCCTCCTGCCTGGACTCCCAGGTGCCACTCCAGGACGTGGTAGTTTCCCATCAGTACTGTGTCTGATATCATAGTCTTATATAGATTTCATATATAACACCTCCACTGTCACTAAATGTTGATGTAGGGGGCAAATGAATCATAGAATCATAGAATAGTTTCAGCTGGAAGAGACCTTCAAGATCATGGAGTCCAACCTTAGTCCTAGCCTTATCAACATCACTAAACCATATCCATAAGCGCAACATCTACCTGTCTCTTAAACACCTCCAGGGATGGTGACTCCACCACCTCCCTGGGCAGGCCGTTCCAATGCCTGACAACCCTTTCAGTAAAGAAATTATTCCTAATATCCAGCCAGAATCTCCTCTGGTGCAACTTCAGGCCATTTCATCTTGTTCTATCACTTGTCACTAGGGAGAGCAGACTGACCCCTGCCTCACTACAGCTTCCTTTCAGGTAGTTGTAGAGAGCAATAAGGTCTCCCCACAGCCTTCTTTTCTCCAGGCTAAACAGCCCCAGATCTCTCAGCTGTTCCTCATATAGAACATGCCCCAAATCCTTTACTAGCTTGGTAGCCCACCTCTGTACCCTCTCCAGCACCTTGATATCCTTCTTGTAGAGTGGGGCCCAAAACTGGACACAGTATTCGAGGTGCGGCCTCACCAAAGCTGACAATGCTATTCCTGATACAGGCCAGGATGCTGTTGGCCTTCTTGGCCACCTGGGCACACTGCTGGTTCATGTTCAGCCGGCTATCAATCAACATCCCCAGATCCCTCTCTGCCAGGCAGCTCTCCAGCCACTCCTCCCCAAGCCTGTGGTGCTGCTGGGGGTTGTTGTGGCTGAAGTGTTGGCCCAGTGATCCAGCCTATCTAGATCCCTCTGTAGAGCTTCCCTACCCTTCAGCAGATTGACTCTTCCACCCAGCTTGGTGTCATCTACAAACTTGCTAAGGGTGCACTCTATCCCCTCATACAAATCATCGATGAAGATGTTAAACAGGAGTGGCCCCAGTGCTGAGCCCTGGGGGACACCACTAGTGACTGGTTGCCAACTGGATTTAACTCCATTGACCACAACTCTTTGAACTTGACCATCTAACCAGTTTTTCACCCAGGAAAGCGTACACACATTCAAGCCAAGAGCAGTAAATTAATCTGCTTGAGCTTTCCTTTCTGTGAAACCTGACTGACAAATACTGAAGAATTTGGTGCAGTTAACCATACACACAGATTATGTTTCCAAATTTGGGATTTCAACTGAGAATTTTTATTTGCTCAACCTGTCTGCCTTCCTGTTGGTTAGGTACTATTGGTCTACAACTTTATTAAACACATAGTAATGCAATATCAAGTACCTCTGAAAAACAGGATGGAGTCCTGATACATTGAAATTAAAGGGACTTGTTTTTAATTCAATTTGGTACAGTGCAAGATTTCACCTGCCAGGCAGTGCATGAATCTAGACCTTCTTGCAGCTGCTCCTTGAGAGGGGGAGGGGGAAGGTGTCCTGGAATGCTGTTGCTGACAGAATATGATAGTAGAAATGAAGAATAATGATGAGAGGAAGTAAAATATTCCTGGAAGAATGGCAGGTGGAAAGAAAAAGAAAAACATTTGGAAGGTAAACTATAATTTTCTCTAATCATTTCCACTCAGTGTAAGAACAGATGTGAAGCACATGGCTTAAAGAACCAGGATTTTGCCAGGAAAAAAAAAAAAAAAGAGAAGGGAAAGAAGAATAAAAACATAACTAACTGTAAAAATATGAACAAATGACTGTGAGTGTGTTGGGGATTTTGTTGGACTGGAGATTTGGTCTGTGATTCTTGCCAATGTCTAGGCCAGGTGTAGCTAGGGGAGGCCATAGTTTGAAAAAAATAATTATAATAGTGTGTTTGCATGGGGCAATGAACTCTTCAAAAAAATAATTGAATAGCCACTTTCATTTGTGTTCAAAATAAAAGAACAACTCAATTTTTATAATATGCCATTTACCCTCTGAATGTCTCAAAATAATCTGGACTCCGTTCGTCAGGATCTTTGATAATGAGGAACAGGGGCATATTAACTCTTGCGCAACCCAAATCCCCTTTTAACATGTAAATATCATCATCTCAGTTACCATTCCTTGGAGGAACTGGACTTCCAGTGACAGCATTGCACAGCAAAAGCATTTTTCTGATGTAAAACTGTTTAGTGAATCCATTGCCACATTTGACCCTAAGCTACATCAAATGTTGGTTGGCACTGTGATGCTGCCCCTGTAAATTTAATTCTGTCTTCAGTTATGTCATAAAAGATACTTTGGCGGGTAACATCAAATTCATGTACTAGCTAAGATGTATTTAGAGAGACATCTCCATCTCCAGTTAAAATATGATTACATTATTTTTATGGTGGAATTATGCTGCCATGTACTTTTTTCTTCTTTATTTAAAACAAGAAGTGTAGAAAATTGACAAGTATATTAGTGGTAAAAGGAAGACTAAGGAAGAGGTGGGTTCTCTCCAGAAGGAAGCAGGATACCTGATCATGAAGGATATGGAGAAGGCTGAGTTACTCAATGACTTCTTTGCTTCAGTCTTCACTGGCAAAAGCTCTAGCCACACCACCTAAGTTACAGAAGGCAAAGGCAGGGACTGGGAGAAGGAAGATCTGACCACTGCGAGTGAATACTAGGTTCAATACCATCTAAAGGACCCGAAGGTGTACAAGTTCATGGGACCTGACCAAATCCATCTGTGGATCTTAAGGGAACTGGCAGATGAAGCTACAACGCCGCTCTCCATCATATTTGAAAAGTCATGGTGATCTGGTGAAGTTCCCACCGACTGGAAAAGGGGAAACATCACCCCCATTTCCAAAAAGGGAAAAAAGGAAGACCTGGGAACTACAGGCCAGTCACCTCTGTACCTGGCAAGATCATGGAGCAGATCTTCCTGAAGGCTCTGCTAAGGCACATGGAAAATGAAGAGGTGATTGGTGGCAACCAATATGGCTTCACCAAGGGCAAATTGCGCCTGACAAATTTGGTGGCCTTTTATGATGGAGTTACAGCATTGGTAGATAAGGGGAGAGCAATTGATGTCATCGTGGACTTGTGCAAAGACTTTAATACTGTCCCACATGGCATCTTGGTCTCTAAAATGGAAAGATATGATTTTGATGGATGGATCATTCAGTGGATAAGGAGTTGGCTGCATGGTTGGACTGGTGGTGGTGAACTGCTCAATGTCCAAGTGAAAACCAATGATGAGTGGTGCTCTGCAGGGATTGGTATTGGGACCAGTACTATTTAATATCTTTGTCAGTGACATAGACAGTGGGATTAAGTGCTCCCTCAGGAAGTTTGCAGGTGACACCAAGCTGGTTGACACATTGGAGGGAAGGGATGCCATCCAGAGGGACCTTGACAGGCTGGAGAGGTGGGCCCATACNCATGCCAACCTCATGAAGTTCAAAAAGGCCAAGTGCAAGGTCCTGCACCTGGGTCGGGGCAATCTCAGACACAAATACAAACCGGGCAGAGTATGGATAGAGAACAATCCTGAGAAGAGAGACTTGAGGGTGCTGTGCCAGCAATGTGCAATTGCAAGTACAGGGGCACAAGCACCTTCTTACTCCTGCTGGTCACATCATTTCTGATACAGGCCAGGATTCTGTTGGCCTTCTTGGCCACCTGGGCACACTGCTGGCTCATGTTCAGCCCACTATCCACCAGCGTTCTCAGGTCTTTTTCTTCCAGGCAGCTCTCCAGCCACACTTTCCCAAGCTTGTAGTGCTACATGGGGTTGTTGTGACGGAAGTACAGGACCCAACACTTGGCCTTGTTAAACCTCATACAATTGACCTCAGCCCATTAATCCAGCCTGTCCAGATCGCTTTGCAGAGCCTTCCTACCCTCAAGCAGATCAACATTCCCCCTTAATTTCATGTCATCTGCAAATTTACTGAGGGAGCACTCAATCCCCTCATTCCGTTCTTGATTCTTTGGAATCCTTTCATTCTGCTCAGCACTACAGGAAGGACAAGTTGGTTGAAGTCTGTAGCATATCTACTGGGTATTCATGCTGAGAAATCTTGAAATGCCTAAAAATCATCAAAGAAAGAAGAAAACTTTCCTCCTTTTTAATATTGATTTGACTATGTGAAACTAGTTGCAACTGCATGAAACTGTGTTTATGTAACTCTGTGATAGTAATGACACACTACAGGAATTGTGAGGTTTGTAAAGCACTGTTACTTAAGAGGTCATGACAGCACCAGAAAAGGAAATACAAAGACTAAAACACGAATAATAGGAAACAAACTGCTTCAGCTCACAGAAAGAGGGTAAAAATGAGCTAGTTTGTATTTACAGCAAGGGGAAAAAATAAATCGATTGTACCTACTACGAATATTCTTTAGTTGCCCCAGACTCCTACTGTCTTTTGTAGCCAGAGTATTGAGCTTTGAAAGCTAAATTATAATTGATTTGCAGTAGACTTTTAGAGTAAATTTCCTCCTATTATTTGCTAAATGTAATTTTGAATACTTTCAGCAGAACTCCCAAAAAGAACAAAGAAGTCTTGCAATCCTTCAGTGCTCAATGAACAATGTTTGTATGAAGTAAATCAGAGCAGAAAGGGGCTGATGCAGATGGATGTGCTTCCATCTCATAATGAATCACCTTGCCTAGAAATTATGTCTGAACCTTGCTGTGGGTTAGAATTGGCCCAATTAAGGGTGTGGCCTACAAGACTTTTTAGCTTTCACATAATTTTCTCTTGCTTAGTTCCAGCAAGGACCCCAAATGAAATTTTACATACAGAGGAACCTACAATATTTAAAAGTTGGGCTGTTGCTTCTAAGAACTTACAGTGTCAAGGTAGTGACCTAAATGACCTATAAAAAGAAGAGTCAGCACATCAGAGTGGGATTTGAGACAACCAGTCTGTTGAGGGATGGGTTCTAAGCTAAACAGCAGGAAGCACTAAAGAAATGTGTGTTGAACCTGATTTTCAACTAAACTCAGATGCTTATTCCAAGCTGCAGAAACCAGGATTCACAGCCTAAGTCCTCTGCTTGTTTGTGGTGTGTGTGCAACAGTGAAACACTATTGTTAGTTATTGTACCTATTATAATGGGTATTCAGAGAGGAATGTTAAGTATTAATGTAATGGGAATGTAGTTAAAATTGATTTTTTTTTTTTCTTTCAGGGAAGCAAATCTTTCACATGCTTCCATAATTAAGTTTAGACATTTCTGACATTCATAGACAAAATAATTGGAGTGTTTATATCAAAATTTTGTTCCTTTCTTACCCTTCAGAACTTAATTTTTCCCCACAATCTTAGTTTCTTTAAAATCCCATCTTCTGTAAACATTTTTAGTGACTTGAATAAGAAAATACATAGCAAATACACAAGAAAATTTATTTTACTAATAAAAATAAGAAGAAATAAGAGACACCCAGTCAGTACTCACACTGAAAGACAAAATCAGAATTTTTAGAAGTCTTTGTGATAAGAAATACAAAAAAAAAAAAAGAAAGCAAATAACAAATAACTCAATTGTTCACAGAATTTTCTATTTTTTTTAATTCTGAAGCCTAGTAGCAAGATTTTTTTTGAGAGGTTTTAAAATATCAGAATCAAAGCTATATTAAGTTGATGACTAACTAAGGTACATTTCTGCATTTTAAAAACTTTCTTTTATAATTTAACTCTTTTTTGAGCACTAAAGCAGTCATGGTGCTAACAATAATTTCGAATTAATACAAAGTCAGGAAAAGTGCTCAGATTAACAGCAGAAAATATTTGGTAGTCGTTCAGTATAAATACTTAAAAATCCAGTGCAAAGTATAATTATGTCTACATTTGGTGGATCAGGAATGCTCTTAATTCTCATTTGGTCACTTATAAAAATTTCTGATTTCTCTCACTTAAAAGGTATGCCTGACCTGCTGGTACCAAAGATCTAACAAATGTTGCTAAGTTTACAGTTATTTCCTAAACGAGGAATTATTCCTGTCCTTTTGTGCATGTTAATCAGCACAACTCAGTTAATCTTGATGAAGCATGCCAAGCTTTTCCATGATGAGGATCTGGCTCTCTTTAACAGGGCTATATCAGAAAACTGCTGTACAATTTTCACCCAGACTTGTAAAAGCTGTAATAATAATTAAAAAAAGCATAGAAAAACAAAATCTTTGCTGTCCTGTGGAAATTACTATGATGCAAAAGTCACAGAACATGATTTAAAGTAACCTCTGAGTTTGTGGCTTCATATGGTTGGTTGACTCATAAGGATCAAAGGTAGGAAATAAGAAATCATTCACATTAGAGGAGATCTTGCTTTTAGCTTGGGGTCAAATGAGGACTTGATTTTTATCAAGACAGGAATTAAACAAGTGAAGTAATTGTTTTTTATGATAAAGAACATCACTGTGGAGGATGAATAGAATCTGGAATTTATTTCATTGTCCTTTGCCAATAATACATCCGTTAACTATGGGAAGCACATTTCTATGCTGCAGAGATTAAAAACATTCTAACTAAAAGCAGCTGTCAACCAGTTGCAAATCACGTCTTTCATAACTACGCTAATTCAGCTCAAAATCCTGGTGACTTATTTCTGAAGTATTTGTCATTAAAATAAAGGTCTATTTTTTTAACAAAACAGAAATATATTATGTTATTGCAAAATTGATGAGCATACTGGAACTTTTGCTACATCTCCAGATTGTAATAGGACATTGTGCTACTCTGTTGGATTCTCTTGACCACGTCAAATCTGCATTCTGTGGTATGGCTCAAGTTTCTTCAGCATGGTGAGTTGAATACGAGGTCTACTTTATCTTTAGAGGATTTGATGGCTTGGAGCTATGATTTTAGGAAAAGGTCTATGGCACATAGAAACTCTCTGCAAAAGAGATAAGCTATGGAATAAAAGATATTTTCTCAGTGGCTATGCCAAACTTTGGGATGAGTTCCCACGGGAACAAAGGGCTACTGTACTGCTTCCTACACACTATAAACTGCCTTTTTAAATATAAACACATATTCTTCAGGATATTCTACAAAATGAGATAGAAAAAAAGAAATTTTAATATTTTGGTGATGCAGGAAATACAGGAACCCATATAAAATATTTCAATAACTCCTGCAAAGACAAGTGACTTTCAGATCACACATAGAATTGGAGCAGGATAAGATAATCAGGCTTATTTGGGAAAAATTTGTTTTGAGATTTCCAAATTATTTAATATTGTCCTAACTCTGCAACCATGAAAGCTGGTTCAATCCCCTCTTAGGTTGTAACTTCTCTGGCATCAACTAGAATATTTTAAAGAGAGGTCAGCAGTTACTTTTCGTTTGTATAGCACAATAAATTAAATATTTCAGTTTTTTTTTCATTGACTTTGCAGCTTAACAGCAGATTCATATTTCAAAAATACATCTGCAGTTTTGTAGTTTTTAGCAGCCTTAGAAAAAACCAAACCCAACAGTTTTGGTGTTCTCAGCATTCTATATACTTTGTTATGAGACTTTTTTTTTTTTAGTTTTAATAAAGACAATGTTTAGGTATCTCAAGCTGCAAGTTGATTGAAATTAAATAAATGGAGTGGGACAGTGTGATCAAATTTTCAGAGCATTCTGAGTAATGCTTCCAGTAACAAGAAGCCAAAATTAGACATAGAAATCTAAAATCATTAAGGAAAAACAAATAGTAAAAATTAAGAACCATTGAAACATTGCCATTTCCTTTGTATTAATTAAAGTGCATTTTAAAGAGAATTTGGCACTCAAATATTCATATTTTTAAAAATTAGTTAGATAGGTGAAGAAAAACATTGCAAATATACCTTTAAGTATTTCCATATATTACCTTCTAAGTGTGAAGGCTTCTCTTCTACAGGTTGAACAATCCCAACTCTCTCAGCCTTTCTTTATAGGAGAGGTTTTTCAGCCCTCTGATCATTTTCATGACATTCCTCTGGACCCACTCTAACAGATTCACATCTTTTGGTTCCACTACAGAAACTAACATGAGCGTAGGTATGATGACCTACACATTTCTACTTCTCTGAAGTGAAATAGCTAGTTATTCCCTTTCTACTGCCAGCTCATGCCTGGATACTACATCTTTCCTACCTCCTTAGCTAGTCTTCTAAAATATGTGGGGTTTTTTCTATATGCTTCCTGTGACTAGTCTTTTCTACTTGCTGTGCCCGGCCTGGATGCTTCATGGGTTTTGTATATTTTAGGTTCTTTTCTCTTTAAACTTGCCAGCAAATCTGGCTCATTCTCTCTCATCTTTTCCCCATTCTTGATTAGGAGAACATTAAATGGGACATAGTCCCAAAAAAGTTCGTCTGTTATATTTTTTAATTTTGTCCTAGCCATCCAACAAGAAGTTGAAGAATGGAAGGATTGAAGCCATCTGTTAGTAGCAGTGTGAGGAGATACTTCTGTTTTATTCTTTAATGGCTCACTCCCCACTTGCAAACTACTGATTCTGCTGTTGCCTTCATTTAAGTTACTCTTGCAGCTGTGGCTAGATCCTTGGCTTCTCCTTATCTTCTTACACCATGATAAAGGAAAGATAATATTATTAATTATGAAATAATACAATTATTGCTCTTTTATATTTATAACCTTATTTCATATCTAATTAGATTGAATTATATGCAAGGAGTTACAGTATTTTCTTCTGTCTGCCTCTAACTTTTCATTAAATGTGGTTTTCATCCTAGTTTTGGACATGTAATAAAATTTAAACAATAGACCTGAATAAGCTGAACATATTACTAATTATTTAGAGGATGATATTTAAAATTCAAAATTAAAATGTTTCTTCTGTGTATCAGGAATAGACAGATTTCATTACTGAAGTTTACTTCTGCATTAACTTTTCTGTGTTCATCTACTGAATATGACTTGCATAAACAGTAAAAGTAGTACAAGTAGTGTGATATTCAGCTACTGTGTTGAAGAAATAAGACTCAGCTTTTGCTTTTAATTAAACCTCTGAAATATTGGAGTTGACAAAGTTTCTCTGACTTACTATTATTCTAAACTAATATCAGCTCCTGGAGTCTGCTCTGTTCACTGAGGGTCAGTCAATGAAACATTCTGCCTAAGCTACAAGTGTTCCTACTGAAATTAATTGTGTCATTTGAAGAGTGTGAGGATTCATTTCAATTACACTAGGAAAAAGTAAGCTGTCCAGAATAGAGGCATGGTTCAGTTTCCTAAATGTAAGCATGTTGTATTATTTGAGACACAGCACTGATGTAACTTAGACATCCACATGTAGCCAACAAATTTGACCTATGAGAGAAAGAGACCTGTGTCCTTCCAGAAGAGCAGATAGTAGCTCAACAGAATACCCAAGAGTATCTACAACAATACTAGACACCTATGCCTGAAGTTGCCCAAATTAATTTTCCCCTCCCTGTGAAGGCAGTCTCATCTTCACTGAATATTTTACCCAAGACAAAGATGATTCTCTCTCCCTGCACTGAATGTGGGGAGAATCGGGAGGAGTACCTTGGCCAGGATGTCCAGCTCTGGAACAACTGAAGTTAAGCAAGATCTTTCTTACTTTAATTAACTTAACATCACTTAATGATGATAAACATAAGTAAGCTGCAAAGAATAAATTATATATTTTTCACTTTTTTTTTCCACTTGGAAGTGTGTTTTGAGCCAAAGTATGACAAAAATTAGTAATATCCCTGTATTTATGTAGGAAGGAGTCAGTATGCTGTAGCATTAAAACTAGGAAAGAAATAGAAATCCATTAGAAAAT
>VYZX01019805.1:36850-61827 GCA_013401335.1 Brachypteracias leptosomus | reverse complement strand
CCCCCCCCCCCCCCCGCCCCTTTCAGCGCACGCGCCCTTCCCGCCCTGCCCGCGCAGGCGCACGCGCCCCCCCATGGCCGCCACCGGCCTTTGCTGAGGCGCCGCCGCCGCCGCCGGTTCCTGTTCCGGGCCCCGCTCCGCTCCGAGCGGCCTCATGAGGAGGCGGCGGCGGCGACGACGGTGGAGCGGCGGTAGCAGCAGCAGCGATGGGCTCGCTGAGCAGCCGGCTGCTGAGGCGGCGGGTGGGCCTCCCGCGGGGCGAGGGGGCGGCCGGGGANAGGGCGGTGGTGGGGCGGGGGTGAGATCCGTGTTTGCTTTGGAAAGGTCCCAGCAGCAGCTGCAGTAAACAGGGGAAATGAGTGGGGAAGTCGAGGGGGGCCTGCAAGAAACCTGGGGAAGGGCTTTTTACAAGGGCCTGTAGTGATGGCTTCAAACTGGAAGAAGGGAAATTTAGATTGGAAATTAGAATTAGTCTTCACTGTGAGGGTGGTGAGACCCTGGCCCAGGTTGCCCAGGGGGGTTGTGGATGCTCCATCCCTGGAGATGTTCAGGGCCAGGTTGGATGGACCTTGAGCAACCTGGTGTAGTGGGAGGTGTCCCTGCCATGGCAGGGGGTGGGACTGGGTGATCTTTGAGGTCCCTTCCACCCCAAACCATTCTGTGATTCTAAGTCATGTGAGCACATCAGGCAGAAAAAACCCCAAACAAATCTTGTCATGTGATTTATGCCTGGCTTCTGTGACAGGAATAATTAGTGTATCTCTGTTTGCCTTTTTGTATAGGAAAAAATTGAAAAGTACTTCCAAGTATATATATCAGACTCTGTTTTTGAATGGGGAGAACAGTGATATCAAAATCTGTGCGCTGGGAGAGGAGTGGAACTTGCACAAGATATATTTGTGTCAGGTAAGTGGCTTCTTATTCACAATAGAAAAAATATTTTTAATAGCTGGTAAATGTTAAGTGTGACTTTAGATTTATTTTTTTTCCCCCTTATTTCAGGTTTAGCATTCTTTCTGTGGATGCAAACAGTCAAACACTTTTGTTGTGCTTTTAAGAGGGAGTGTAGATGTAGCTTTGCACTTGGGAAGTTTCTTCAGCTCTATCTTTTCTTTAAATCATCTTATCTTAACCTTGGCACATCCTTTGTGGAAACAGTCCTGAAAATTGTCTCTTGAAGTCCTGAGAACATGCTCTTGCCAGACAAAGAGCTGAGAGTCTCCTGCAATGTTAATATTATTGCAGAGCAGAGAAAGCAATTCCAGAGTAGGTTTGTGGAGCTAACCTGGTTCAGTCTGGCTGCTCACTGGGACTCGAGTGGAGGAACCTCAAGTGGAATAGCTGGAGCTGGGTCTCTGTTATCCCCATCCTTGGACGAAGGGCTTTCTTGCTGCTGCATCAGGAAGGTACACACAGAAGCTCTAAAAGGAGTAATTCTTCATGTGTACCTACAAAAGACTCTGTTTCCACAAGTGTTTTATTTCAGGCTTGCATTAAGGTGAAGTTCTTGGTGTTTTCTTGTGTTTTGGGAGTGATGAGGTAACAGGAGAAGTAACAAAGAGAACAGACAGTGGGGTGAAGGACCCGTGGCCTTGTCTTGGAACATCAAATTCAGTTGTGCTGTTAACTTTGCAAGTGGGAATCTAACCTCCAAAGCAGTTTATTTGAAGCAGAAGAGAGAGTGATGTCAGTGACTATGACTGAAAATGGGTGAGCTTTGTTGGCTGTAGTAGAACGGAGCAGTTTTGTGTGTGACAAGGTGGAGGTGTCACTGTGAGATGCTCAGCAGGTCAACAGCAGG
This sequence comes from Brachypteracias leptosomus, assembly GCA_013401335.1. NCBI lineage: Eukaryota > Metazoa > Chordata > Aves > Coraciiformes > Brachypteraciidae > Brachypteracias > Brachypteracias leptosomus. The sequence goes on along the minus strand of VYZX01019805.1, from coordinate 60,026 downwards.
TTCTCTGGTGTCACAAGTGATGGTGGAAGTGAATTCTTGGGTTTGTTGTTGTGTTAGTGCTGCAGGTGTGGTGCAGGTCCAGCAGTTATTTGTGTTGGTGGCAGGGAGGGAGATCTAATTGCTTTCTTGTAGGAAAAAACCTTCATCAGGACCTTTTAAAGAGCATCAAGTGAGGGCAGGAAAGTCATTTGTGCAGAGCCTGAGGCCCACCAGTGGCAGCCACCTCTGGGTGATCAGTGAGGGCAGGGGGCAGACTCAGCTTGGACTGTCTGCTTGCTTTAGACCCTGTATAACAAAGGGAGGGTGTAAGCAGGCTGGACAGACAGACTGACAGTGTCCAGGGTGAGCAAGTTGCTGGTTTGTCCTTAAATTGGTGTTAGTGATGGAGTTTTTATCATCATTGTGGTTCTGTTGTTGCTGCACCTCAAGTTCATGAAGCTGCTCCTTAAAACTTAGTGTGGGCTGATGACTAAATTTGAATATTCAGTTACTCCTGTGGATGCTTTTAACAGATTTGCTTTTAACATTCCTCAGTTGGACTTGATGATCTGAAAGGTCTTTTCCACCCTAAACGATTTTGTGGTTCTGTGACTTTGAAAAATGGTGATTTTGTCCTGCAGAGACCCCATTGTACAGGTGATGTTCTGGTGAGATGAAGTTTGGGGGTTAAGTTCAATGTTCTCCTAAGTCAGATTTCTGTTCCACTTCATTCTTAGTCATTTGAATTCTGTTACTTTAGGCAAAAAAATTTTGGAGGTTAAAAATAACTCTCATGAATTACTCATAATGAAGTTATGAGTCCTCTGCCTTGTTGAGCAGACTCAGCCAGGACGTCTGATTCCCATGTCTCTCAAGTTACATGTGGTTTGAGAAATGACAGTAAGTGCTGCTCTGGCAGGGGTGAGAAATGGAGGATTTCCTTCCTCTGATGCTGTGCAGTGAAATGATAAATCCTCCTGGAGCTGAGGGTGGCAAAGCTGAGGTACCCTCATGAGGCTTGGGATGAGGAAGGTCCTGGTTTGAGAGCAGTGTGGTGTTAGGTCAGCACAGCTGGGGGAGACACCACAGGGACAGAGGTATTTACACAACCAAATAACATCAAAATTGGGTTTTCTTGTTGTTTGCTGCCCCGAGTTGAAAGGGGGAACAAGAGGTCAGGGGATACGGTGCTGTACAAATAGACTTTATTTTTTTGATCTCTCAGGTAAACTTCAGTGATAGCACCTCATAATGGGCACATCTGCTGCTGAGAAGGAAAATCAGGACCCCTAGTAGAGCAGTGTATTTCACTCCATTTGGATGGAAACCTATCAAATTCTAGTTTTATATGCCTTACACTTTATTTAAAAGGTATATTTACATCAGTGGTGTATGTGTATGTGTCCTTGGTATGAGACTACAACCTTGTACCTTAATTTGTATGTCTTGCATGCTTTTATTTTCCTTTCCCAGTACCCAAACTGGCATTCCCTAATGCCTGCAGGATTTGTTGTCCACCAGTAACATTAAGGACTAATTATATCCCCATCATTGGCGTGATTTGTAGGAAAGGACCTTATGTGGCTTTTCTGGCCTTTTAAAGCTCTTTCATTACCCACAATCCAAATTTTCTATTCACGTTTTCACCTCAGAAATAGAGCAAATACAATCAGCTCATTCTTGAGTATGTCAGAATGTTTTGGCTTGTGAAAAGTTCCCTTAATACGTTGTTTTCCTGCATAAAGGTAAATATTAACAATTTTTTGTTCCATGTGCTGCTTTTGACAGCGTTCATTTGAATGAAATCTCTTACTTGGGTTCTTTTTCTCTCATCTTCCTTCCTACAGTCAGGCTACTTCTCCAGTATGTTCAGTGGGTCTTGGAAAGAATCCAGCATGAACGTCATAGAGCTGGAGATTCCTGACCAAAATATTGATATAGAAGGTGAGTGGGAAGCTTTTATTTTAATACAAACTCTGCAGGTAGAGCTTAAGTTGCACCTGGCAAAATATAACTGAAAAAAGGAAAAAAAAAAAAAAATTTAAGAACAGTTTTCAAACTTAATAAGAAACTTGAGGGAATGAGTTCTGTGCCCGTTCAGTTTTGAGCTGAACTCTTCACCAGGAGAGTTGAATTCATTTCTGGAGCTCTGAGTTGGGAAGTGTGGCTGAAAAGCCACCACTTGTCCTGTTGCTTCTGCATCGGGGCTCTTCAGATCCATGCAGCTCCCGTGGAGACCAAGTGTAGAGTGGGACTCACATCTTCACCCCTCTGCTCTGCAGGAGCTGCTGAGCAGGGGGCCTGTAGGGCCAGGCTGAGCTGGCAGGATGTCCTGCTCTGCTCACAAGCACCACAGAGCAAGAAAATGACATTTTTATAAGAATTAGAGAAGAACTTGCCACATCCCACCAATATCTCTCCACTATGCTGATGGTTGATAGCAGAGAAGCATCCAGTTAAACACTTTCTGTATCTAGCTCCTCACATCTCCCCATGGCCTGACTTGGGGGCTGTTTACCATGAATATTTCAAATAGCCAGAAGGATTGTGCTTTATTGGGCAATATTAACCAGAAAGCACTTTTTGTTCTTAGATTATGGTTTTAGATTTGGTTTTAGGTTATACTTACCAGTCCTTGGGCTGGTAAATACTGGCTTTTTATCCCAAGGTTGTGGAGAATGAGTGTGCTGAGGGGGCTGGTTGTATTGAAGGGTTCTGGGGGGTTTTCCCTGCTCTGACACTTGGCCTCTCTCAGCTCTGCAGGTGGCTTTTGGCTCCCTCTATAGAGATGATGTGCTGATAAAACCCAGCCGAGTCATTGCACTTCTAGCAGCAGCCTGCATGCTGCAGCTTGTAAGTAAGAAATATGCAATATTTTGGTGCTTTCTTGTCAGATTGGGATAAGTTCCTAACACTCTGTGTGTGTGCAACGTTTCACCCAGAGAAATGAATCATCCTCCAGTCAGAGTGAGGGGAAAAAACCCAAAAGTAATGCAGTGGTTTCATTGAATAATGCTATGACTAAGAGGCAGCTGGAATATTAAGCACTGCTTTGAGAATCATATCTAGAAGGAGATTAAAATATGTTCTAACAGCTCATTTGTTCTACCCTGAAGGGATTAATTAAGTTTTTCTTTCACGTGCTGTATTCTTAAGAAAAATCACCTTTTTCTGAGGCTGGCCTAGATCAGTGTAACACGTGTGACTTTGGTAATTGCTTGTGCAGTTCAGGCAAATATTAATGCCTAATTTTTGACACAACTTGAATTATTTGTGGGTTTTTCTCTCCCCGCAGGATGGCTTAATCCAGCAATGTGGGGAAACGATGAAGGAAACCATTAATGCAAAAACTGTGTGTGGTTATTATAATTCAGCAGGGACCTACGGGTTGGACTCGGTGAAGAAAAAGTAAGAATTCCTTTCCCTGAGCTCCTTTTGTGCATGGCTAAAGAGAAGTGTGGATTTATAAACAGGAAAATGATGCCCAAGTTCATGTATTTAATTTTTTTAGCTCTCTGACTTGGGCTCTGCTTGTCCTGTTTGGCTCTTGAGTTGCTGTCATGATAAATTACCTTAAAATTGGATGTAGATTGATGGGCCTGTGCTGTGAATGAATGAGTTACTGAAGTATTTTAGTATATAATCCTTGTGATCATTGACTCTTTTGTCACAAAGCTGCTTTAATATTCAGAAATTAAGCTTAACTTTGTCTTAGTTGGGAGTGATAATGACACATCTGGGAGCAGGATGCCAAGGTCAATGCTCATGGCTTCCTTCTGCTGTGGATTGATGTGTTCTCAGAGCTTTTTGTGGCATTACCAGTACTTTGAATTTAGCTTTCACTGTACCCTGTGAGAAAATAAGTGCAACTTTAAGGGTTTCCAAAAATTTGGTGGTAAACTTCCTGGTTTTGAAACAACCCTTCCGAGTTAAAGCAGCATTTCAAAATCACACAGTGCAAGGTCAGGCTTTGTGAGCCTGAGCAGCTGTTGCAGGAATGTTGATACAGATGAAAGAACTTAAAATTGAAGGTATTAATTCATTGCTTTTAATCTAGGTGCCTTGAATGGCTCTTGAATAACCTGATGACTCACCAGAGTGTGGAACTCTTCAAAGAACTCAGGTATTCAGGCTTCAGTTATCTTCAGGGATGAGGCACAACTCGTGTAGCTTGCTGGAAACTTGTTAGGCTATTGGTGGTTGCTGGTTACTTAGCTTGCTTGCTTGTTTTAGTCTGTACTATCCCATAGAACTCTTACATGGTTTTGTTTGGGGGTTTTTTTCAGCATAAACCTCATGAAACAGCTGATCAGCTCTTCCAACCTGTTTGTGATGCAAGTGGAAATGGACGTGTACACTGCTCTCAAAAAGGTACCTGGCAAAGGGGGCTGGTGGGGGCTTCACCAGCCCTGGAGGGGTTCAACAAAGGAGTAGATGTGGGGCTTCAAGACGTGGTCTAGGGGTCAGGGAGATGTTGGACTTGGAGGTCTTTTCCAGCCTCAATGATTCTGTGATTTGTGAACCCCAACTCCTGCGCTGATCGATAGCGCAATGAGAATTTTAACCTTTCTGGTCTTTATTGAAAGTATTTACTAGAGTATCAGAGTCTTTGTAGGAAGGAATGCATTATGAGAATGTGCTTTTATTAATGCTTGTATTTCTTGTTTGGAAACTTCAGTTACCTCACTGGAATTTGTTTGTTTTATAGTGGATGTTCCTCCAGCTAGTGCCTTCTTGGAACGGGTCTTTGAAACAACTCTTGAGCGAAGCTGATGCCTGGTTTGCCAAGCGTAGGAAAGGTGGGGTTAGCAGGCATGGCCTTGGGTTGGCAGTAAAATATGATGGCATTCCTCCCCTGCCAGACCTCTGAAAATATTGTGAGGAAACAAGTAGTAACTGGGGTGCTGTGCCCTGCAGATTTTGAGGCTGACGTGGCGTTCCTGGAGTCGGAGCAGGGCGGCCCCTTCCTGCCCGTGTTCACCCACCTGAGGCTGCAGTACATCATCAGCGACCTGGCCTCGGCCAGGATCATCGAGAGGGACTCCCTCATACCCCCAGGTGAGTGGGCACTCAGCTGCCAGCTCTGGGGGCTCTCCCAGCCTCTCCTACCCGAGAGAAACTGGGAGGATCTGGGGTGTGTTTGCTGGTCTTGCTGCTCACGTGTTTATCTCCGACATTGGGGTTGTGGCTGAGGCTTCAGCAGGAGTTTTATATACATAAATTTAATATTAAAGTCTTAGACACACACGTGTGAGTGTTAAGCATTTTGTTGATCAGTCAGTTTATCCAAGTGCTGTAATCAGTACATTGTTTTGTGACCCCAGAGCCCCAGACACACAAAAGCCTTTTCCTTTTGAGAGAGCAGAACTTGCTGGGACTTGCCCTTTTTGCTGCCATTATCTTTCTAAAAAGATCTGGGAAGATTTTCATAGGAATTGGGATCATACCTGAAAATGAAAACAGAAAAACCACCAGGTGCTGTGAACTCCTCTCCCATTTTCAGAGCCAGCTGCTCTTTACTAGCAGATATTTAGGCTGATTGGGAGGAGATATTTCAAGTACTCTGCTCTTGTCCTTTTGTTTGCATTTTGACTTGTCTAAAACATCCTCATTCTAGGTCCTGCTGCTTTTTGAAGCCCATAGAGTGAAATGCCATTTAGTGTTAGAGTACTGCTATTAATGTTAGGTTATCACTGAAAAATAATAAGTTTCATTCTGATTGAGCTCTGAGCTCACAGAGGAGCTTTGTTCTCTGCTCAGAAGTGTCATAAACCTGGCTGCCAACAGATGAATAAGACTGGAAATGAGTTATCAAGTTGGGCTCTCACTTGAAAATGTTCTTCACTATCATTCATATCTTTTATCTTGTGAAACACCCACCCCTCCTTTTTCTGCCTTTTTTTTTTTCAGTTACTATCTTGATTTTTCTCCCTCCCCAGAGCCAGTTGTGTTCCTTGGAGCAGTGTTTGGACTTCTCATGCTCAGCCTTTGAGTTTGCCTCCTGGTCTCCCTGTCCTGTATTTCACTCTGTTCAGTCTTCCCTCATCTGAGCCTTGAATTTTGCATCTTAACTCTGACAGGGTTTTTTCCTAGCTCTCATGTCCACAGCTTTGATTTTAATATCTATCCACAGCATCACTGCCCATCCACCCGTGTCTCTGGGATGTCTGTTTATCAGTGTCATTGCCAAATGTCAATTAAGAACTGCTTTAATTGAGCTCTTCATCACTCTGGTTGGTAACTTCTTCTCATCTGTCCATACTTGCAGCCTTGGGGGTCACTTTGGACTCTTGCCATACATAAATACTTAACCTGTCTTTGAGTTCCCCACCTGTCTCCCTCTCAAATTCAAGTCTTTTCATGTCGTGTTGGCTCTTTCCTTCACGCTGCCATAGATGTCAACACAACGATGCCAAGCCAGGCTCATTGGGCTGTCTCTTCAGAAGCCTGCTAGCCCAGTCCAACCCTGGATCAGAACTGGTGTGACCAGCAGGGAGGGGATTGTGCCCCTGCACCTGGCACTCATGAGACCACACCTGGAGCACTGGGTCCAGTTTGGGGCACCACAGGATAAGAAGGACATTGAGGGACTGGAGGGGGTGCAGAGAAGGGCAACAAAGCCAGTGAGGGGTCTGGAGAACATGAGGAGCACCTGAGGGAACTGGGGTTGTTCAGCTTGGAGAAGAGGAGCTGAGAGGAGACCTCATTGCTCTCTACAGCTCCCTCAAAGGAGGTTGTGGTGAGGCTGGGGTTGGGCTCTTCTCCCAAGGAACTAAGGACAGGACAAGAGGGGATGGCCTCAAGTTGCCCCAGGGGAGGTTTAGGTTGGACATTAGGAAGAAGTTCTTTAGTGGCAGAGTGGTCAGGGACTGGCCCAGGCTGCCCAGGGAGGTGCTGGAGTCCCCATCCCTGGAGGGGTTCAACAAAGGAGTAGATGTGGGACTTGGAGACATGGTCTGGGGGTCAGGGAGATGTTGGACAGAGGTTGGACTTGATCCCAGAGCTCTTTCCAACCTCAGTGGTTCTAAGATGCTTTTCAAGCCCTCCCCTTGCATTGAGGTGTCACAGCGAGCGTCCCTTTGCTCCCTGTGCCTCCCTTGTACTGCTGTGTCCTGTCTCTGCCAGAAATGATGGTTTAGTTGCTGTTTGTAGCTGAAGGTCTGAATAACCATGAGCACCTCATGCTTTGAATGACTCCCTGGGGCAGAGGGGTGAGGGGAGAGGGTCCTGCCTTGCTAGACATCCACCAGTCCCTTTCTTTAGCTACATTGCATTGAGCCAGTCCCTCATAGAATCATTCCCTTGAGTGAAGGAGGACAAGTGCTGCTGCTTCAGTACACTGATTTTCCCTATTTCCTTATTCCCTTAATAGATGAAGAGACTTCATCTGCCCAGGTTCTTAGTGAAATAAGGTGGCTCTCAGTTATCCCGTGCTCAGGGTGTTTATGTCACAGTGTTTCTCCAACAGCAGGTGGAGACAGAGCCCAGGAGCCCTGTGGGTGAGGGCTCCACACAGTCATGGCCAGTAGATGGGGCAGGTTCAGCCCTTGAGCGAGTGCTGATGTTTTATATTGTGCATAAACATCCAGGAAGAGCAATCTGATCTTTGATATGCAATGTTTGATAGGCTTCAGTGATGTTGAAAGTGAATGGGATCCATCTGAAAGATTAGTGCAGATCCTAATCAGTGTAACAGCATCTTCTCTCTGTAATAAAAACCAAGATAACGTTGGGTGGATGACCCTCCAGAGCCTGAATTTATTGATGGCACGAGACCTGTGGATTATTTCCTTGTGAAGAGGCTTTGTCAGCATCTGAACCAGGTGGTGCCAACCAGAGACTTGGTTTCCTTGTCTTCATATCACTGCTGTGGTCACTTAATTGTGCTCTTCAGTGGATAAATGTTGTGTCTGAACTCCAACCCAGAAGCCTTCTACCTGTGCAGGTCAGAGGAAGGGTGGGTTTTGAACCATTACAAGGTTAACTGCAGCTTTCAGGCCCATTTGCTTGCACTTGCTGAAGGAGAATGTGTGATTTTCACATAGTCCACAAGGTATTGGAGAGCAGAGTGTTTGCTCTGGGGTAGTTAAGTAGTTCCTAAGCTGTGATAAAGGCTGAGAGAGGCTTTGCTTTGCAGTCACAAGGCAGCAGGATGAGAATTTCTGAGGGAAAGAGTAGCTGATATTCATGCTCTACCAATGATTATTAACTTCAATAAGTAAAAAACTTGAATTTCAAGGGAACTGGGAGGGTGGGGAGGGAAGAAGAGCACGATGTGGAAACCTCTGTGAGTAATGAAGTGCTGTTAGAGTTCAGTACTGCTAATACTTGTCCTCTGCTGGTAGCAGTTTGTAGCCAAAAGCTGTGTTGGGATGAGGAACTTTGCTCATCCTTTACAAGGAGGCTTTAATAGGTATTGCTGGGGTGCTTTCAAGCAGGGTGTTGGCTCCCAGCATTTCAGGTGACTGCATTGTACTGAGAGAGCCCACAGCTTGCTGGGCAGTCTGTGTTCTGCTGTGAGCCTTTTAGATTGATGGATTGCCTGCCTGCTTTCAGGGAGGCAAAGGAGGAAACCACACTGAATAGTGGGAAGAAGTGGTGTAATTTTCTTTTTGGATATCCTGTACATGTATAGGAGCTGCAGGAGGAAGCTGAAATGCTGCACCAGGAGCTCCCAATGGAGTGAGCTGTTAAGAGACAAATAATGTGCAGGGTTCACTGTTCAGCACAGCTGAAATCTGGCATATGAAGTAGATCTGTACATGTACACAAAGAGAAGATGCTCTGTCTCTTGATTTATTGATTTATCCTTCTAGCACATCCATTTCTGCTCCTTACCTGTGTGGTTTTCCTTAGATAATTTTTATACTTTCTGTTGGGTTCATTCCCACTTTGCTCCTGTCACAGTCTGGCTCTTCTCTCTGGGGTTAGCAGGGCAAGGGCTGCTTTTAATTGTGCACCTGGGAGTTTAAAGGCAGCCTCAGCCCTGTGCTCTCCCTCCTGTCACCCCCATCGAGTACCTGTTCTGGTGGTGTGCTCACAGTGGTTCTCACTGTTCCTCTCCCAGTCCAGTCCTCCCCAGAGTTTGTTCTTGTACGTGACCTCGTGTTCTTGCCCTGTTCTTAGGGTGCCCTGACCCCTTTTGTGTGACTGACCCAACAAACTGTGAGTTTCTGTTCTGTTTGCCCCTTGCTTGCAGCTCTTCCATTACTACAGCTGATAAAATCTCCCTGGTGTTCTCAGAGGAACCCTGATTTATGTTTATTCCTAGCAGGGGGCAATTCCTGTTTGTTTCTCCCACATCCCTGATAAGTCTCTGTTCCCTTTATCCCTTGATTCTGTTTTCTTCTTGTTTGATTTGTGTAGAATCCCCTCGGGGGGTTCAGCAAGCAGCATCTCCTCCCAGGAGCTCCTTGACAAGCTCCTTGACTGAGCAGGACTTTGAGAAAACGTGTTGAGTTGCATCAGTTTTGGCCACACTTGGTGAGGGGGCTGCAATCCTGAGGGGCTCAGTGGTAGCTGTTGATTGTGTCTGGGCAGCTGCTCCTGGAGCTGAGGCCTGGGGACAAATGACACGAGTGTGTTACCAGGTGGTGGGTTTGCTTAGACCATCCTCTTACTGAGTGTAACTTTATTATTTCACTGTATTTTATTTCTGTGTTTCAAATGTTGATGAACATCCCCCTTCCCAGCTCCAAAGACACCACCAAGCTTATTTATTTCTCTTTAATTTTAGAATGGCTGTCCTCTGTTTACAAACAGCAGTGGTTTGCCATGCTCAGAGCAGAACAAGACAATGATATTGGGTAGGTATATCACAGGCTTTCCTTTATCTCTTCCTTAAACTAGAAACCTTCCTCTCAGAGAAATTCTGACCTGATTAACTTGGGGATTTTACTTTAAGAAGAGTGTGGGGGGAAGCAGAGTCAGTGCTTTTAAAGTGTGTTGCTCTCTGTGGAGCTGTCCCTTCTTGGGCTGGCCAGTCTCCTGTCCTTGGACAGCACAACACATTAAATGTGGCCAGAGGTCAATGCTGGGGAGGGAAGTTCTGTGCTTGCTTTTCTGGTGGTTAGTGCTTCTCACCACTGCTTTGCTTTGGTACAAGTGTTGAGGCTGCAAACTCTTTAGCTTTCCATTTTAAGGATGGCTTTAGAGGAGCACAGCAGATGGAGGAGCCCTTTCTGTCCTGTGTCCTCCTCCCTGGGCTAGGGGGGTGATGGAACTCACTGGGTGGGTGTAGGAGGCAATGGGTCTGTTTGTTTGTGCAGGGACAACTCCACTGTCACCTTTGTCCTGCCTCTCCCACCCCAGCCTCCAGGGCAGTGAGTGAGGGGCTGGCACCCAGCAGGGCTGGCACCCTGGGACATGGTCACCTCACTCCCTTCAGTTCCCAGCCTTGGTGTTCATGTTTGGTGCTCTCTGCCCTGCCAGCACCTCCAGCCTTCCCAGGCAGTGAGCACACCCTCTGCTGTTCTCTCCATAGTCCTCCTGGCTTATCCTGGCTTGTCTCCTTCCCAGACCACGGGCTGCACTGTTGGCATTGCCACTGAGGACATTCCATGGCAACTCCCCTTGGGGAAAAGCTCTTTAATAGGAGAGTGCTTAAGAGGTTGCCCAGAGAGGGGGTGGAGGCCCCATCCCTGGAGTCCTTCAGGGTCAGGCTGGATGGGGCTCTGAGCAGCCTGCCCTAGGTAGAGATGTCCCTGCTTGTAGGGGGGTTGACTAGATGAGCTCTGGAGGTCCCTTCCACCCCATTCTCTGATTCTACCCTGCTTTGGTGCCCTTTAAAGACCTGTGTGTAGCTGTGCTGGGTGCAACACCCTGAGTGGTGTCTGTGTAACATGTAGTTGGGTTTCCTGAGGCTGTGGTGGTGGCTTGGTCTGTGAGGCACAGTGATTTAGCTACATTACATGTACCCATGGGGTCACAAACTGTTCCCCTTCCTCCTGCTGCCTTTAGCCACGTTGCACTGAGCCAGGTTCCTTCATCTATAAGCACTGAAATTATGGCACAGTTCAATGGGGGAGTTGTTGCTGCCATTGTTTTCTCTCCCAGTTCTTGGTGTGGAGAATAAATGTCAAGTGAGGAAGCTGCAAAATGTTTGTTACCTTTCAAAAACCAACAAAACCAACTCTGTTATTTTCTTCCCTCAGTTGTCAGCCCAGTGTTTGCAGTGGTGGGCTGCCCTCACTACACTCCCACAGAGGTTGTGGGATCTCCATCTCTGGAGACATTTCAAACCCATCTGGGTATGTTCCTGTGAGATCTCCTCTAGGATCCTGCTCTGGCAGGGGGGTTGGACTAGATGGTCTTCAGAGGTCCCTTCCAACCACTCTGTGATTAATTGCAATCAGAAAAGTGTTAAGAACCCTCTGTCCTGATTTGACCAAGGCCCTGCAGCCTGTGGCAACCCTCAGCAGTAGTCACAAATCTCCCACCTTCCCTCAGGGACTTTGAGCATTCTCTTGGTGTGTTTCCCTGTCAGCAAGTAGTTCAGGATTTTCCAGCTGGGTCATTACTGAAGGATCAACCACCAGTAGACTTGTTTCTGACTATCTAGTCCTGTTGAAAACAGCTCCTGCTTCAGCCCCTCTGGCAGCTGCTTCCATGGCTTGATTGTGTTCTACAGGAAATATTTCCTTAATTGCTTCCTTTGGATGTTATGTAATAGTGTAAAAAAAAGTCCCCCAAACTCTGACTTTGGTCTTAGGAATAGTCAGGATTTTTCAGGAGTGATTCTCTGCTCATCACAGGGATTCAGAAAATGGTCAAGTATGTAATTGTGAATCTCACAGTTGGGGGCCCCCAGGAAAGCTGGGGAGGGACTTTTCACAAGGGCTTGTGGTGACAGGACAAGGGGTGATGGCTTCAAACTGGCAGAGGGGAGATTTAGATTGGAAATGAGGAGGAAATTCTTCACTGTGAGGGTGGGGAGACCCTGGCCCAGGTTGCCCAGGGGGGCTGTGGATGCTCCATCCCTGGAGGTGTTCAAGGCCAGGCTGGATGGGGCTCTAGTGGGAGGTGTCCCTGCCATGGCAGGGGGTGGAACTGGGTGATCTTTGAGCTCCCTTCCAACCCAAACCACTCTCTGATTCATCACTTCAGCTCCTAAAGATTCATGTCAGGTGGTCCCAGCTTGTTTCTGATACTGTTCTTTTCTTGGGAAGACTTTTTCTGTGCTGCTCTCATTGCTGTGTCTAGTGACAGATGACTCCAGCTCCCACAGTTAATGTGGAAGTGAGTGTTACCATAGCCATCAAAACCCTGACACAAGATAAACCCTGTATTTGGGGTTTTTTAGGTATATTTTTTGCTAGCTCCCTGTAGCACAGTGAGAATATTTTACTTGTCAGCCAGCAGACACACACACTTCTGAAAAAGCAGCTCCTACAAAGCCACCATGAGGATGAGGAGGATCACACCAGCTTTGAGCTGCAGTGCTGGTGATGCAGTGACTCTTGGCATGGGCAGAGCTTTTTTCCACACTTTTCTTGCTCGTCCAGTTTTCACAGTACAGGAGTTTTTTTCCTCACAGTCTTAGGCAGAGGAAGTTTTACTGCACAGCACTCATCTGTTTGCCCACACCTCTTATCCTGGTGTTCATCACTGAGGTGTTTTATTGATGGCAGTGTTAGAAGTGGATGAAATGTCTCTTCTCAATGCATCTTAGCTCCTGGCTTGAGTAGTTGACACACTTCATGGGTGCAGGTGGCATCCAGGTAACTGTGTTTAACAGGCAGTCAAGGGCTAATTGTGCCCATGGTGTTCTCTGGAGTTGTGCAGGGGGGGTGTGGGGGCTGCAGCTCTTTTGTTGTGTCCTTCACTCCCCAGTGCCCAGTCTCCAAGGTTGGTTGAAGTCCTGAGATCACTCTCTGCTCCTGCCCCCCACACCCTGTGGTTCCTGCAACTGTTCCTTTGTCTGAGAGCAACTCTTGTGGACATCTGACCAACCTGCAGCTGAAAGAGGAGAACTGAGGCTTTATAAGGCCACCCCTTTGTGAGATCTGCTGCCCTTCCTCTCAGGCTTCCTCCCTGGGTCAGTCTCTTCACACATTTTTCCCCAGAGAGATAAGGGTGCAGATTTTGGGCCTGGCTCCTGAGTAAGGCTCTATTTTCATATCCCCCCTGGTACAGAGTGTAAGGGCACCTCCTTATTCTGGGACTGCCACCATGGAAATGATCCTGCTTTGAAATGTGTGATGTACTTTGCTCCTTTGATAACTTTAGAGAGGAGAAGAAAATGTTTCTCTTTTCTTTCACGTAGTTTGCATTTAAAAGGACTGAACATTTTATTCACCCTTCAGGATTTGGGAATTTCTTAGTGTAATACTGGAGCTTGTGGCTTTGAACTGTAGCTGTTCAAGGGTTACTTGTTGCACTAAAGTGGATCATTTTGGGGGTTTTAATTAAACATTTGTCCCGTGGCAGATGCAAGACAGATCTTTCAAGTCCATCCCTGGAATCATTCCTACTCTAATTGTCCCTTTTGGCAGCATTTGAGAGTGAAATAGAGAAACTTGACTGTTCCCTGAGCCCGTGGCAGGGCAGTGAGAGTGGGTGAAGCTGGAAGTTTTGCATCTTCTGAGGCTGCTCGAGGAATTGAATCATAATGTCTGGGTATTATGGACTAATGCTTGTGAAATTTGTCACTAATTAGGCAGAAATAAATCTTTTATCACCATCACTGAATTCAGGTCAGCTACGTAACCAGTTGAGCTGGAAGATGTGGAAAAGGCACCCGGGAGGTTCCTGGATGAGTCTGCTTAGCCTGATTAGCTGCTTTGCTTAACTTCTGCACTAAAGACTTCATCTTCCAGGGTTGGCTTTTGCAGAAGTGGGAAGTGGAAACCCACAGACTGAGTTTCTAAAAGCTACAGCCCCAAGTTCTGGTGGTTTATGTAGAGCAGGGGGAGGAGAGATGCTGAATTTCTGCTTCCTCCTCTAGCCTGAAGAGCATTGGCTTGATATTGAGGGTTGATCCTTTCCCTGTAGGGGGGGGAGCTGCCCCCCAGGGTGATTTATAACACTCCCTGGAGGTGTTTGTCCTCAGTGTAACTCCAAGACACCGTGGCAGTGGTTGCTTATTTGGCTAATGAGGTAACCCTGTCTGAAGTGAGGGAGCAACACACCCCTGGAGAGCTGGGCCTGGTTTGACTCGTGCTGGCTCTGCAGGATCGTGGAGGCACCAGTGGAAGGTTGGGTGAAACAAGTTCACCCTGGCATCGGGTGACAGAAGCAAGAGGCTGGTGGCACTTTGTGGTCACTGGGGGTGAACTGTTTTTAGCAGATTGCATAAGCAGCTACTTGAGAAATCTCTCACAATGTCTCCATGGCTGCTCCTGCAGCTGTCCCTTCCTGGTAGCACTTGGGTTGTGTCTGTGCCCAGCGAGTTCAGCTGCTGTGCTTAAAAAGGACTCAGGGTTTTTTAGGGTTGGAGAGTGGATTTCATGGCAGCAGCTGCTCTTTAATTCTCTGGAAAGGTTCTTTTGTGAAAGTCCAACCTAACTGAGGTGTCACAACCTGGTTTGTGGAGTAGCTGGCTATCCAGGGGACAGTTTGGGTTGGAAGGGATCCTGGGAGGTCACCTACTCTAACTCAAGGAAGAGCCAGTGGTGGTGTCAGCCCCATTTACTCAGGTCTGTTCATCTTTCCACGTTAAACTACCACCCGAAGCAATTCAAGCATCCTTAAAGATGCCCTTTTTTTTTTGTTTTTTTTTTTGTAGGCCTCAAGAAATAAATAAAGAGGAGCTGGAAAGCAACAGCATGAGGTGTGGTCGAAAGCTTGCGAAGGATGGTGATGTAAGTAGAGCACGTGGCTGAGCCCGTGCCTGGCTGACATGTCTGAGACATGTTCAGCATTTTCATAGCTCTCAATTGCCAAACTGCATCAAAAAGGTGGACTGGAGATGGTGCAGTAAAGAAATTCTGTTCTCCCTAGAAGGATCAAAACACTGTCCCTGATGAATGGGGGATTAGTGGTCTCGTCGTGCACTGCAGGCAGGCCCATGTTAGGAAGAGCTTGGGCTGTGCAAGGAGGGAATGGAGCCACGACTTGACATTTGAGACTAGTCACATACCTGCAGTTAAGATCAAGCTCTGATCACTGATAACTTTGTTTTCCACTAGAAAAGGAAGTTTTCTAGATCAAACAGGTACCAGTCTCAGCCAGCCCCCCGCTGTGTTCTCTGTGTGTCTCTTTAGGTAACAGGTCTTGTGGAAAAAATAACCAGGAAACAGGAATATTTTTCCCCACTGAAGCAGCTTGACCTGAGGCTGTTGTGCTCCAGGGAGCACTCTCAGCACAAGTGGGGGCTGGAGTTAAGCACCAGAATGAGGAAGTGGTTTAGAGCTGCTGGTGGCAACTGTATTTTTGTATGTTAGGAAGCAGCTGATACCAAACTTGTCTCGTGTAGTCCCCTGTCTGCAAGGGTTGGCTGCTGAGATGGGTGCTTGGCTGCCAAGATATCTTAGGTTTCAAACAGGTGTTGTCAGGGGTCCTCAAATGCACCCCTGGAGTGGAATCCGTTCCAGTTTGGTTTGTGCTCAACAAACGAGTGGATGTGGTGCTTCAAGGCATGGTCTGGGGGTCAGGGAGATCATAGAATCATTACAGGTGGAAAGGACCTCTAGGATCATCAAGTCCAACCTTCATCCCAGCACCTCTCTGACCCCTAGACCACAGCCTCAACTGCCACATCTACTCGTTTGTTGAACCCCTCCAGGGGTGGTGACTCCAGCACCTCCCTGGGCAGCCTGTTCAGTGCCCACATGTTGGCCTTGATGATCTTCGAGGTCTTTTCCAACCTACATATGGGTCAAAAGTAGAGGTGGGGAGATTGAGATGAGAGGTTAGGAAGAAGTTGTTGCCCAGGAGGGTGGGGAGACACTGGCCCAGGTTGGGCAGAGAGGTGCTGGAAGCCCCATCCCTGGACATTTGGAAGGCCAGGCTGGCTGGGGCTGTGAGCAACTGCTCCAGTGGGAGGTGTCCCTGCCATGGCAGGGGGGTTGGATGATCCTTAAGGTCCCTTCCAACCCTGAATCTCTGATTAGTTGGGGAAGGGTCTCCTGAACCCTGGGCTGGGTTTTGACTCGTGTCCTTCAGTACTGCTGGCGCTGGACGGGCTTCAACTTTGGCCTGGACCTGCTGGTGACCTACACGAACCGTTACATCGTCTTCAAGCGGAACACGCTGAACCAGCCCTGCAGTGGCTCGGTCAGCCTGCAGCCCCGCAGGAACCTGGCCTTCAGGTGAGCCCTCCCAGCCCTGCCCCTTCAGTGTTCTGCCACCAGCCTGATCACAGTTGAAAATGTTCTTGGGGACAGTTGAAAATTTCCTGTCTCCTCGAGGTTGTCGAGGTTTGGGTTCGACCCACCAGACCTACGCTCTGTTAACCCCTTTCTCCTCCTCTATCCGGGGGTGGGGGGAAAGAGGATAAGGGAGAGAGATTAGGGATCCTCCCAAATGGGAGAGGGAGGGAATGAGAGAGGCTTCCAGATTAGAAAAGAAAACTAAAGCAGCTTTAGTGGAGATAATGATAATGAAATGGAACATATCCAAATAGATACAAATGAGTATTGAACCCACCCTCCCCCCGATGGCAGTGGGGTCACTGTCACCACTGGGGCTGTGGAGCAGGCACTGGGGAAGTCCCAGGCTGGGCTCAGCAGCTGATGGGAACTGAGTCAGGAGCTGGGTTCAGGAATACACAGATCAAAGGCAGGACCAAGAAGCAAAGGCTGAAGGGCAAGGATGGGTCCACTGAAGGCAGGAGGAAATCCCAAGGATCCCAAAGGGAAGAGGAGGAAGTAGCCAGAAAAGCTAAGGGCTAAGGGTTGAGACCCTGGGGATCCCTCAGCTTTACACTCAGTATGACACATATGGGATGAATCCCTCCTTGGTCAGTTTAGGGTCCCCTGTCCTGGTCACTCCTCCCCTCAGCTGCAGCCTTTCACTTTCTGCACCCCCCAATGTGGTTCACAAGCTCCAGCAGTGACCTTGGTCTGCAAACCAGTCCTTGGGAGTAACTAAACATCAAATGTTCTCACTGCTGGAAGCAGACACTGCCTGTGAAACATGGTGTGAGCTTCAGGCAGTGCAGGGAGTGAGCAGAGACTGAGCTGGAAAGTAAAACACTGAACAGAACTGGTTTGGTTCTGACTCAGACCAGAACAGGGGGAATTTGTGCTGGAAAAACTGAAGATGCAGGAGACTAAGTAATGGAGCTGCTGCTGTATCCCCAGGTTACGTCTCGCCTCTTTCGATAGCAGTGGGAAGATCATTTGCAGTAGAACAACAGGATATCAGATCCTCACCCTAGAGAAGGACCAGGTATGGTTGGGGACTTTAGAGCTGTTGAACTTGAATTGTGGTGTCTAAGGCATGAAAAAAATGCAGAGAAGTCAAGAGTGCTTTTGAAGAGGGGTGGTTGTTCTTGTTGTCGTGCTTATGTGGAATTTCAGGCGTTCCTTGTAGGGGTAGTGGAAGATTCAACTAATTTGTGAAGTGTAACTGGAGTAGTTGGGTGTCATTAGTGTTGGTAACAGTGAGATGGGTTCCCCTGGTGTGGCTGAAGCTCTCCAGCCAGCACAGGGTTCTGCTGGACCACTGCTCACCTCCCCAGGCTTCCAGCACTCCAGGAATGGTGCATTCACCAGATTCCTGCTTATTTAGAGGCAAATCTGGAGCTTGTTTGAAGACTCTTGTCTTGCAAGCTGAGGAGTTAAAAGAATGCTGAAGGGTGGTATTTATTAAAGCCTCAGAGAGGAGCAGTTTTCTGATGCCTGTTTCCACCCATCTGTGACAGCAGAATTCAGTGAGGAATGTGCCAGACTGGACCATCAGGTTTCTTCAAATCCTCCTCAGCAGTGATAGGGAGGTGCTGAGCACAGAGAAAACTTCCCCTCCTAGATGCCATTCTTACTGGAGGATAAAGTTTCACTTTTGCTACCCCAAAAGCAGTTCCTAGAGTAAAAGTGAAAATTTCCTCCCAACAAACTGTCATTTGCTCTGGGGTGGAGGCTGCTGGGGGATCCCCTGAGACTGGGAGTGGCAGGAAGGGCCCTTTCTCTCCAGTGTGCTTGAACCATAGACTGGGTGGGTTGGAAGGGACCTCAGATCATCCAGTTCCACCCCCTGCCAGGGCAGGGACACCTCCCACTAGAGCAGGTTGCTCGAGGTCCCATCCAACCTGGCCTTGAACACCTCCAGGGATGGAGCATCCACAGCCCCCCTGGGCAACCTGGGCCAGGGTCTCCCCACCCTTAGAGTGAGGAATTTCCTCCTCATTTCCAATCTAAATCTCCCCTCTCCCAGTCTGAGGCTGGCACGTCCCAGCTTGAGTTGAAGGTGCAGTTTGCTCAGCTGTCTCCTGGGGTCCTGCTGCAGCACAGGGCCAAAGGGCAATAAGCATTTTGAGACTTATCTTATCAGTGTTCTTATAAAACATCTGCTTCAGGTGAATTTAGTTATCTCGGGGCTTTTTTATTATCTCCTGCTTTTACTACTTGGTAATTAAAAAGCAGAGTGACTGTTGGTGCCAGTTGAAGCTGCACTTCCCTCCACCAGCCTCCCCCGTGCCAGCATCACCCCCTGTGCTTGTCCCCCAGGAGCAGGTGGTGATGAACCTGGACAGCAGACTCCTCATCTTCCCCCTCTACATCTGCTGCAACTTCTTGTACACGTCCCCTGAGAAGAAGGCTGAGGGAGAGGCACTGCTGGAGCACCCAGAGACCTGAGACCTCCTCGCTGGGATGGGGCAGCACCTCTTGACCCTGCTTTGAGCTGAGCACACAGAGAGCAGCACAGGCCTTCTCCTGCAGCTAGCCATGGCCTTAGTCTCTACTCCTATGCACATCTGAAGAGAAGATCAGCAACTCCAGAGGCCCAGACCCCGTGTCCTGTGCCTCTCACCACTTCAGGCAGCAGCCATTCCGTGTTGGGAAGCATCGTGCTCTCGTTTTGTTCTGAGCCAAACTGGGAATTTGTGTGAATGCCACCCTAGGAACTCACCTGGCAGGTTCTGAGCACCCCTCGTGGGACAGGTGGGTTTGGTTAGGGTGGGCTTTGGGGTTGGTTTTTTAATAACTGCTCTGTAAATGCCATATCTGTGTCCTGTTCTTTGTGTGGCCCTTTTCCTTGAGGGCCAAACCCATCAGTCCGTGTTGCAGCTTTTGTTAGTTGTGTTTAACTGCTCAGACTCTTCAACCTTCTTCTTTTGAAGCCTTTATGGCATCTCCTACATGTACATTTTTTTGTTCTTAGGCCTTTATGGCATCTCCTAGGTACATTTTTTTGTTCTTAGGCCTTTATGGCATCTCCTACATGTACATTTTTTTTGTTCTTAGGCCTTTATGGCATCTCCTAGGTACATTTTTTTGTTCTTAGGCTCTTCTAACATTGCAGCAAAGCTCGAGGGGGGTTTTTAGCAGGTGAATTTGCTGAGAAGGCAAAAACTAATTCCCTTCTGAGCATCCTTGCTCTGCAGATAACGTGCTCAGCACCACTTGAGCCCTTCAGCAGCACCCAGCTAGAACTCCTGGATGCTTTCTGTACTCACGTGAACCAAACACCAGTTTTTAACCATTGTGGTTTTTTTCTCTGTGTGTGTGTGACTTGTTTTAAGTGTTACATTGGGAATACAATCCCGTTTTAGCTCAGGAACTTGTGACCTTTGAGTGCCTTGTGAGTTGGAGGTGGTACCACAAACTTCCCATCAGTGGAGTGAGGTCACAGGGTCCAAAGGAGGAGCTGGGAACAAGGGATTTCTGTTCAGCTGGTTTGAGGAGCCCGTGGAGTGTTGGAGGCACACCAGGCTCACCCTCCTCTGGGCTTTCATGTTCCTCTGTTGCAATTTGGAATTCTTTTTGGATTCAGAGAGGGAATTCTTGCCTCTTTAGTAGCCTATTTTTTTAATGTTGTCAGAAGAGTTATGGAACCATTTGTACTTTATAACGAGGAGAAAAATCCGTTCAGGCAAGAGGGGAAAAATGGCAACTTGTCAATAAATGATTTCCAGTGGAATCCTCAGCAGTGTCTGCTCTTTCCTGGGGGGTTCACCCCGGGGGTGTGTCTCTACATCCTTGCCCTGTCTCAAAGCAGGAGCATTTCAAGGTGTTCACCCCTGGCAGGATCAAACTTGGTCTTTAGGTTCTCTTGTTTTACCTAGAAACTTTCAAACCATTGTTGATTCGGGGGAAAGAAACGAGGGCTCCTCCTTCATGGTGGAGGAGGAGGGGCAGATAAACTGGGTTTTATGTAATGCCAGGGGTGACATCTCAGCTGTGCTGATGGGTTGAGCTGCCCCAGGGCTCCTCCTTTGTGCTGAGGCCTCAGCACCTCCCATCTGGGCCCTGGTCCTGCTCTGCCCTTGCACCCCCCTGCTCCCAGGGTCCCCCCAGTGCTCACCCTGGCCAAGCCACCACAGTGGGGACACCCAGCCCTGGCCCATCCCCCCCAAACATCTGCCCTGCAGTGGGATGGGGGCTGTGGAGCAAGAGCTTGGGGGAGACTCATCTTGGTGGCTTTTTCCCAATTTTGATGACTCCCTCCCTTGATCTGGGTGTCCTGGTCCTACCCCTTCCCTCCCTCACCCTTCTGGGGGGACCATCAGTGTGAAGAGCTCCCCTCCCAGCTTTGCTCCTTCTGCCCAGGGGGTGGGATCAGGGATTGGGGCTGGGGCTGTGGTGCAGGTGCCCTTGCTGGGGGATCACTGAGGAGTGAGAGGAGCAGAGAAACCCAAACACATCACAACTTACCCCAGAAATGGGTGCTTGGTTGGTTGTTCTCTCTTTTATTTGTCACTGACTAGGAGCAGCAGTGGTGGCACAGGGGGGGCTGGGAGGTACAACACCACACTCGGGGGAACGGTATGAAAAGTACAAAAATAAGGAAGCCTCTATATAATATAATTGCAGTCAAGGACTAGAAATAAATATTGTAAACACGCAACAACAAGAACAGGTGCAGCTACAGTCACTGGGTTCTGCTAGCAGCCAGACAGTCTTTGGCTTCATGGAGCTCCCCCTGCCCCACCTGGAGCCAACCAACCCCCACCCCAAGATGCATTTTCTTTGCTTCAGCCCCAAGATTCCAGACTCACAAGGGAAAGAATTTGGACTCTTTCTCACTCCCAATGACCTTGGGACCAGGAATTGCCTCTTTTGCTTTTAGGGGCCGCTTTGCTTCCAGAGCAAATGAAATATCTGTCAAAAAAGAGGGTGTTTTCCTCTGCTGGGAGGGGAGGGGGTTGTGGTGAGGTGGGGGATGAAGGTTCCCCTGCTCCTCTTGATTTTGTGCTGCCTTGCACCTCACCACCCGTGCCATGGGGATGGTTTTGTCACCGTGTTACCCCCATCCCCTCTCACTGGACCTTTTCACCCTCTTATCTCTGCCTGATAGCCTGGGCACCTCGGGTTGCTGATAAGAGACAGGGAGGCACCAGGTCATAGTAGGTCAAACTTCCTCTGAGCTGCTTCCAGGCTGGAGATCAGCACCACTGGGTGCTCCTCACCCATCCTGGGTGCTCCTCACCCACCCGGGGTGCCCCAACATGGTGCTTCTCCCTCCACAGCCTTTGACTCCAAGAAGGGCAGAGGCCAATTCCTCTTGCAGGGCTCAGTGATTTGCTACTCGTATGTGTGTATATAGATTTAGTTTGGAAAAAAAACCCCAATCAAATCCTGTCCCAAGGTACCAACGGGGAGAAAACTTCCAGGTCCTTGTCTCCGGGGTGGCAGCTGAGGCAGTGGCCAGAGAACGTGCCAGGACCACAAAGAAAATGCATCCTGCTGGGACCAACCAAGTGACACAAAAGCCATTCCTGTGTCCACAGAGCAGCACTTCTCACTGGGGGAGAGGGACAGACGGGTCAGTCTGGCCTCCCCTCCTGGGATCTTCCCTTCATAGCAAGAGTTAGGAGTTAATCTTCCCTTCTTCATTTGAAACACATTCACATGACGTTCTGAAGGGGGCCTAGAAGAAAGCTGGGGAGGGGCTGTTCACAAGGGCTTGTAGTGATAGGGTGAGGGGGGGGGGTCAAACTAGGGAAGGGGAGATTGAGGTTGGACATCAGGAAAAAGTTCTGTACTCTGAGGGTGGTGGGACACGGGGACGGGCTGCCCAGAGAGGGGGTGGAGGCCCCATCCCTGGAGTCCTTCAAGGTCAGGCTGGATGGGGCTCTGAGCAGCCTGATCTAGCTCGAGATGTCCCTGCTGGTGTAGGGGGGTTGGACTCGATGCCCTTTGGAGGCCCCTTCCAACCCCAAACTATCCTATGACACAGTCCTGCTGACGTTATGAGCAGCAACCATCCCTGGTGCCTTCCCCAGGAGACCAAGGGGAGCACCAACATCTCAGAGCAGCTAATAAAACCCTTTCCTCAGCCCTGGCCAGCTCTGCAGTCACGGGTCACTGTGGGTGTCTGCAACACCTAAACCAGGAACTTCTCACTTCCTCCTTTGACTCAAGGCAAAGGGGAAGCAAAAGCTCCCAAGCTTTCCAGGAGCCCCATGGACACCCAGGTGGGCATCCAGCCAAAAGCCCTCCCTGACCCCACAGATCTGTGTCCTCGAGCTTCAGCACGTGGCTCCTTTGCTCTGTCAGCCCCACGGAGCTGCTGCCCCAACCCAAAACAGCTGCTGCAGGACTCGTGCTGCTCTCCTCTGCTCCAGGAGAGGAGAAGGTGCTCATCACTTGAGCTCCATCCTCATCCTCCTGCCTCTGCCGAGCTCCAGCCCACCCTTGGCTGCAAGGGGAGCGAGCTCACCCCTCTAACCCCCTCCTGACCTACCCACCTTTCCTTCTCACCCTCTTAACCCCCTCTCCAACCATCTGCTGACCCTCAGCCAGCTACAAAAACGGGGCTGCCCCACATCTACCCCCCCCAAAAACAAAACCCCCTACAAGTTGTGTAACACTGAGCTCCCTAGCTGATTAAAACTGCATTTCCAGAGGGGCACAGCTGGCTAAGAGGTTAAAAATACAGCCCCTGCTGCACCCACCTGCCCATCAAACCCCCTCAGCAAAGTGCTGAGGAAAGAATCACACACGAGTGCTCGGAGCCACGGGCCAGTTCTGCATCATCTTGCCAGAAAATTTATTGGATGTCTTCTAAAGCTTCCACTAAACTTGGTTTCTTACAGCGGGTCTAGACACAGGCAGATTTTTTTATTGGTTGTGATCGGCTCGAGGCTTATTAA
>VYZX01019805.1:22993-36199 GCA_013401335.1 Brachypteracias leptosomus | reverse complement strand
TCAGCTTTTCCAATGCCCAACGAATTGTTTTTGCTTTAAACTTGTGCTACTGAACTCGACCCCCATCGCAGAGATGCTTTTGGTAATGAGCTTACCCCAAGCAGTATAAAAATAGACATAAAAATAGACAAAAACTCTGTCCTCCAAACCGAAGGGCTGTTCATGGGAATTATTAATTATTATCATCATTATTATTATTATCATTNGGCACCATGGGCATGGGAAGGGACACCATGGGCATGGGAAGGGCACCATGGGCACGGGAAGGGACACCATGGGTATGGGAAGGGACATTATGAGCACAGGAAGGGACACTATGGGCATGGGAAGGACACTACAGGTATGGGAAGGGACACTACAGGTATGGGGACACCCATGAGCATGGGAAGGGACACCATGGGTATGGGAAGGGACTCCACGGGTATGGGAAGGGCACTACAAGCATGGGGACACCATGGGCATGGGAAGGACACCACGAGCATGGGGACACCAGAGGCATGGGAAGGACACCATGGGCACAGCAAGGGATGCTGTGGACATGGGAAGGACACCATGGGCACGGGAAGGGACCCTGCGGGCACATGTAAGGACACTATGGGCACATGGAGGGATGTCATGGGCACGCAAAGGGACACTATGGGCACGCAAAGGGATGCCATGGGCACAGAAAAGGATGCCGTGGGCATGGGAAGGGACACTACAAGGATGCAAAGGGACACTATGGGCACGGGAAGGGATGCCGTGGGCATGCTAAAGGGATGCAAAGCGATGCTACGGGCACAGAAAGGGATGTTAGGGGCACCCAAAGTGGTGCCACGGGCACACGAAGGGACACTACGGGCACGTGAAGGGATGTTAGGGGCACGCAAACTGATGCCCTGGGCACATGAAGGGATGTTAGGGGCACATGAAGGGATGCTACAGGCATGGACAGTGATTCTATGGGCACACAGGGGGACACTAGGGGCATGCAAAGGGGTGCTACGGGCACGTGTGTCCCTGGGGACGCTCACGGGCAGCCCTGAGGAGGTCAAAGGACAATGAGGTGACACCAATTTTTGCCACTCCCTTCACCACACAAGCTGAGGTGGCCTCTGCCAGCCCAGACACCAGGGGCTGGTCCACGGGCTCGGACATGGGGCTGGCAGAGCCCTGGGCTACTTCACCACGTGCTGTGATGGGACTTCCAGAGGAAAACGGGCAGGGGAACAAAATAAAACCTCTCCTTAGGTCCAGCCCAGCCTAATGGTGAGAGCTTCACTGCACCCCCTGCGGCGTGTCCCTGCCTTGCTGGTGCCCCCTTTGCTCTGGTGATGAATTCAGAAAGCCCAAACCTTTTGTACCGTGGCCCTCAGGAGCCTCTTCCTCCAGTCTACCCCAAGAAAAATTTTAAATTATAACACAAGAAAAGAAAACAAAAAGAAAAAAAAAGAAAATAAGTACTCTGTGCTCTTCTTCAATGACATGAAAAGCTGAAGTCAAGACTAAGCAACAGAACCCCCCCGAGACTATGTACAGAGAAAGATCTCTCGAAACATAAATATACAGTGTACAAATGCAGGTGTCACCTCAAGGGCTGGAGACGCAGGAAATTCACAGACAAGAAGCAAAATAACCCCCAAACTCACCGCGCCCGCCGGAGACGCGGCCACGACACCGGGGAGGTGGGTGCTGGACCCGCGCTGCTGGTGCTGGTGGTGGCTCCTGGTGTCCGTGCGTGCCCCAGGGAAGGGTGCTTAGTGGTTTCCAGGGGTGGAACACAACCAGACACACATGCCACAGTCCTACCTCTACTTGGGGTGCGGGTGAGAGGTCGGGCAATGGGATCAGACCCTGAGTCCCCAGTTATTTGCAGGCACGGGCTCTGCCGGAGCGGTTCAAGGGGCGCCTCTAACTGGGATCCAGCAGGTTCTTGAGCATCGCTCCCCAGCAGGAGATACTTGGTACCTCTCAGTGCAGCCTCGGGACGCGCCGGGTGGGATTCTGCACCCTGTGCTTGTAAGAGTCACCATGACTTTCATGGAAATCACACAGCCTTGATCAGGGTTCAAAGCCTCCCGGGGGGGCTTCGGCCCAATCTCAACGAGGTTCGCTCGCTACGGACGCGCCGCGGCTCCCACGGGGACCGGGGGGCTGTAAAGTGACGATGCAGCGCGGAGGGTTCTACGTGATCCTGGCGGGAGGACAGGGGTGGGGAGGAGAAGCTGGTGGTGGCTGCAAGCAGAACAGCTCCAGCTCTAGCTGGAAGTGTTGGGAGACAGCCAAAAGACCTTTTTTTTTTTTTTTTAAGCTTGACTTGAGAGGTGGTTTTATGGCATGCGAGAAAACTCCTACGACAACTCTTTACACTAAGCACACGGCACCTCCCGTCCCACCGCTGCTGGGGCGCGGGAGGAGGAGGAGATCTACGGGTCTGCTTGCACGGGGAGGCCACGTCTGTGTGTGTGTGTGTGTGTGTGTGTGTGTGCACGGAGGGAGGGAGGAGGGACCGGGGGGGTGGGGGGTGGAACGTCCTTGCTCTGCTGAAACCAAGCTCTTGGGCAAACCTCCTTCCTCCTACCGCTGGCCGGCCTCCCGGATGCGGCAGGCGACGGCCGTGATCAGCGCCGCGCCCTTGCCGCTCCCGTCCTCCGACTGCAGGAAGGTCACTTCGCACTTGGGGGACAACTGCTTCACTGTCTCGTGCATCACGGTGGAGAAGCTGGAAGGGAAGAGGAGAAGGTCACTGCCTGTGCCCCGGGGCGGAGGTGCCAGCCCCACCGCGCATCTGTCGGCAGAGCTGCCCTCGGCAGAGTCTCCAGCTCTGCTACAGACACGCAGGAGAAAGGTGGATGGAGACAGAGCTGCCAGGTTGGAGGCATTGCAAAGTGTCCGTGTCCATGCTTCAGCCTGAGCCCACAGAACAACATGCTCCTGCTTCTGCTTCTGCTCCTGATCGTGACCATGACCATGACCATGACCATAGCCAACCCCTCCATGCTTGTGCTCGTGCTCACGCCCAAAGCCAACCCCTCCTCTAGCCCCCACCAAGCCCTAAGAGCACTAATAAACCTCAACAACCCTGACCTGCCTCACTCGGGTGAACCTTCAGAGCTTCCCTCTACCCAGGGGCCCCAAGGTTAAAGCTCAGCCTTGTGCCTTTAGGCCCTGCCTTGGAGTACCAGCCTTTGGCTCAGGCACGGTCACCTTTCTGCTTGGCCTTTGTGATCCAGACCATGGACCGACTTGCTTTAGACCCGCCTCATGACCCGGACTCCTGCTTGAAGCTGGTCACCACCTCTGGGTCAACCTGGCCTCAAGCACCATGGGACTGGGGCCTGGCTGGTGCAAGGTCCTTGCTGCATTATCTATCTTGGTGCCCCATCCTTTAGGGAGCAGCTGGCTCTTGCTGCACCTTGATGAAGTCCAGATCAATGAGCTCCTGGCAGCCCTTGAGACCCTAAAATACCTCCTCTCCTCTCCAACTACCTCATGGAGTTTCCACACTGGCTCTTGGCACCCCAACTTGTTCAGGCTGGAGAAGAGAAGGCTCCCAGGGCACCTTCTGGTGGCCTTCTATGATCTGAAGGGGCTCCAAGAAAGCTGGGGAGGGACTTTTGAGGCTGTTGGGCAGTGGTAGGAGTGGGGGGAATGGGTCAAAAGTAGAGGTGGGGAGATTGAGCTGAGAGGTTAGGAAGAAGTTGTTGGCCAGGAGGGTGGGGAGACACTGGCCCAGGTTGGGCAGAGAGGTGCTGGAAGCCCCATCCCTGGACATTTGGAAGGCCAGGCTGGCTGGGGCTGTGAGCAGCTGATGTAGTGGGAGGGGTCCCTGCCATGGCAGGGGGGTGGGGCTGGGTGATCTTTAAGGTCCCTCCCACCCCTGACAATTCTCTGACTCTATGAACTGCCCAAGCTGGCTGGATGCCCCAGCATGAACCTCCTTGAAGGACACCCACCCACACCCCACCACCGAGCAACTCACTGAGGGTGCAGCTTGTAGAGCGTCCCGTCCACGCCCACCGTGACCTTGAGGAAGTCCAGCCCGCGGTTCTCCCGGATCTTGTCCACCACGGCGGCCATGCCGGCCCCGCAGAGCTGGGCTGCCCTCCGGGCCACCACGGTGCACACCTCCTTCACGATGATGCTGTCGTCACACGTGCTCTCCAGGCCCAGGTGCTGGAGGATGGAGCGGACCTGGAGCAGGGCCAGGCAGTCGCTGGGGGGGACAGGAGGAGCAGAGTCAGGAGATGGAGCAACTTGGGTCTGTGGCTTCCCCTTTCTTATCTGCATCCTGCAGCGCTCAGGGGCTCGAGGCTTGGGTGGCACTGATGGGACTCTAGAACTTCCCTCTAACCTCAGCTCTCGGCTCTGGTGTCTCATTGCGACCAGGGGGGTTACTCCAGGACAAAGCCATGGACCTGGAGCATGGCAGCTCTTTAACCTGTGGCCCGTCTCTGTCCCAGGCAGAGGATAAAGAGGTGTCTGTGTTGCCCACCCCAGAGTCTCCTCATCCCAACACTGGTGCTCTCAGAACCACGTGGACTCTGCTGAGTTACCTGCATCTCCCCACCCTACGTCACCCTGGCTCCAGACTGAGGGCTGGGGACTTCTCCCACAAGCCCTGGGAAGGGTTCCTCCAACCCCCAGCTCTGCTCTGACCTGTGGAGCCAGAGCTGGTGCTGCCCCTGGACCTCACCTTTCTATCTGGGACAGGAACTTGGTCTCGAAGATCCCTCTGGTCTTCAGCCTCTCCGAGATGCGTCCCCGGAAGAGCAGCCCCCGCTTGGTGAAATCCATCAGGATGTTGCGGACGATCTCGCCCAGGTACATCCCACTGATCATCTTCTCAAACCTGGGAAGGAGAGGACATCAGGATAAGAAGGGCTCTTGGGTCTGGATCAGGAGCCCAGCTCTGCCAAGATGCCTTTGACACAACCTGACACGCTTTGGTCTTCACCCAGCAGGGAGGGGACAAGGGACATCTTGGTGTGCCACAAACTCATCATCTCCCGATGCTCCACCAAGAGGCTGGTGGGGCTGTGCTGAGCTGCTCCTGGACACCCGACCCCATCAGGGGTCCCTTCCCAGCCTCACTGGGGGTCCCTCCCAGCCCAAAGCCACCACCCACCTCTGCTTGCCAGGGTTGAGGGACAGCTCATCCACCGCCAGGTCAAACTCTGTCCGGATGTCATCCAAGCAGCCGCTGTCACCGAACGCCCCCCACTCCATGTTCACACACATCCTGCCCTCCTCCCCTTCCACCAGCTCCACGTTCCTCATCTCCTCCATGTAGCAGGCGTTGCTGCCCGTGCCTGCAGAGAGAAGCATCGTCCAGTGGGGGGGGGTGGAGAAGTGGGGCACGGGCACGAGATAAAGCCCTTGGGGCACCCCACGGGGACAGGTTTGGGCAGAGAAGCTCCGTAAGAAAGTTTGAGTCCTCACCAACTATCAGCCCAACTTCACAATAGGGATCTTCGTACCCACAGGTCATCATGGTGCCAACTGTGTCGTTCACCACCGCAACCACGTCCAGGTCGAACTCCTGCAGAGGGAGGGGGGTGGGGGGGTTATTCCTGGAGGACACAGCTCCCTACGTGTGCTCCTGCTCCTGGGGAAGGACCTTTCTGCTGAGGGTGGGAACCCTCCAGGCACCAGGTGGGTCCTCAAACCCCCAGAGGGGGTGGGACAGCCCGGGCAGAAGCTGGGGGTGGCCTCCACCCAGGAAACGGCCACGGTGTCACCTTAACTCATGGTGAGACAAGTCTGCTCCAGCCCTGGCCAGAAGCCACCTCTTAGCTCCGGGGTCTGGAAATCCAACCTCCAGTGGTGACTAAGGGTGGTTGTTAATGCTCAGACACTCATTAGCCCTGAGCTCAGCCCATTAATTTGCTTTACAGGCCAATTAAAGATGCCAAAGAGCAACCAGCCAGCTCCTCACAGCTGCATGGACACTCACCTCTCTCCTGTGGATGGCCTCCTTCAGCAGGTTCACCACGTCTTCTCCTTCACAGCCCGTCGCCTTGAAACCTTTTGTCCACTTCAGGAGGATCCCCTGGGGTGGAAACACCCCATGGTCAACCCCCCAGGGTGCTGGGCAGGAGGGACACCAACCCCACACCCACCAGCTCTGAGCCCAGCACGTGGAGGTCAGAGCCTCATGCATGGAGGAAGCTTCAACTGGGCTGTCTGCAGAGCTCAAGGGACCTGCATTTGCTTTGATGCAACAAGAAGGATGCTCAGAAGCACCAGCAGCTCCGAGCTCCTGCCTCCCCCATCTCCTGGGTCTCTCTGATCTGCCACGTGGTCACTGATGCTGGTATGTAGAGCTTACAACTCCCTCAAGGGGGGTTGTGGTGGGGCTGGGGTTGGGCTCTTCTCCCAAGGAACTAAGGACAGGACAAGAGGGGATGGCCTCAAGTTGCCCCAGGGGAGGTTTAGGTTGGACATTAGGAAGAAGTTCTTCACTGGCAGAGTGGTCAGGGACTGGCCCAGGCTGCCCAGGGAGGGGCTGGAGTCCCCATCCCTGGAGGGGTTCAACAGAGGAGTGGATGTGGGGCTTGGAGACGTGGTCTGGGGGTCAGGGAGATGTTGGACAGAGGTTGGACTTGCTGACCCTGGAGGTGTTTCCAACCTATGGTTCTGTGCCTCCAGTGTCTTTGGCTTCTCAGCCAGCCCTGGGTCCCAGGCACGGGCCAGCAGGGGGGTTGAGGTTACCTCATCCAGGTTGTTCTGCTGGCAAGGGAAGGAGAAGGTGAAGCCGAGGGGCAGCGACACCCCCTTCATGCCCATGTACTCCAGGAAGTCCGAGATGCAGTGGACGATGTGGTCAAAGAGCTGGGGGCACAAAAGGAGAAGTTACCAGCACAGCAAGGAGCTGAGCAGGACACCAGCCTGCCTGACCCTCTGCAGATGTTGATCCATTCCCAAGCCACCAGGGCTTTGAGCAGAGCAGGCTCTGCTCAGCTGCACCATGTGAGGTCAGGAAGCCCAAACCAGCTCATTTTCCATCCTCCTCCCCACCAACAATGGGGTCAAGGTGACACCTCCACCCTGCAGGTTCCCTGCTCCACCCACAAGGGATGGAGGGGTTCGTGAGGAGGTGACCACCCTCCCAGGGGTGACACAGGAACCTGGACCCTCTGCAGGGCACCCCCAGAGCCCATCTGCTGGAGATGCTCCTAGTGGGTGGGAATGTTGCCTGGAGTGGGTGGTGAAACTCCTCCCAGCTGCCAATAAGACCCTGGAGACATCTCCTACTGCTTGTGTTGTGGTTTCTCCACCCGGGAAGTGGGGATGATGCTTGTGGGGTGTGTGGGATCTGGGGAGGTTCACTGATGTCTGGGAAGAACCCAATATCCAACCTAAAAACCAGCCTCAAGCTTCCTAAAGCACCTTTGAGACTCCAGAGCCATGGGCAGAACCTGCTGCTCTGAAGGCAAGAGAGCACCTAAGACAGGCTGGGAGAGTTGGGCTTGGTCAGCCTGGAGAGGCTCCAGGGAGACCTTCTGGTGGCCTTGTAGGACTTCAAGGGGCCTGTCAGAAAGATGGGGACAGATTTTTGAGCAGGGACAGGACAAGGGGGGGATGGTTTGAAACTCAAAGAGGGAGATTTAGCTGAGCTGGAAGGAATTGTTGGTGCTGAGGGTGGTGAGAGCCTGGTTGAGGTTGCCCAGAGAGGTGGTGGCTGCCCCATCCCTGCAACCATTGCAGGGGAGGTTGGGCTCTGAGCAACCTGAGATAGTTGCACATGTCCCTGCTCCCTGCAGGGGGTTGGACTCAATGACCTTCAAAGTCCCTCCAACCCAACCCAGTCTGTGACTCTCCACCCCTGGTGTTGCACCCGGAGCAAGGCAAAACCACCTCCCATGGTCAGCTCACGCTGCTCCCTGATGCTTCTGCTGCCACCCCAGGGGAGATGCCCCAGCTGCCCACCCCCAGCTGCCCCTCCTCACCTCCTCTCCCGTGCCCTGCATGATCTCCACGGGGATGGAGTAGATCTTGTTGTGCATCTCCACCCCGCGCCTCATCCCGTTCCTGACGCGCACCAGGAGCACACGGAAGTTGGTGCCCCCCAGGTCCAGGGCGAGGAAATCTCCTTTCTCTGGAACCCAAGAGAGAACCGTGAGGAGAGAGACCCCGACGAGGGGCACCCTGCAGGTGGCACAAAGCTCATGTCAACCTGGGAGAGGACCAGGAACCAAGACGTGGGAATGGAGAACGGCAGGTGCAGGTGGGAAGGTGATGGAGAAGTTTGCTCCAGACTTGGGGAGGCTTCAAGCCAAGGGGCCCAAGCCACCAACAGAACCAGGAGCACAACCCAGGACAATGGTGGTGAGAAGCCCGTGGTGGTGAAAACCACCAGGAGAGCCAAGCTTTGTGTTGAGCCAGGTGCAGAACGTTCTGGAGGCTCAGCTGCTTCTCCCAGTACCACACCGGAGGTTAAGAAGCTCTGTGCCACTCCCACCACGAAGAGGGAACTGGCCATGGCAACGGTCCCAGCCCTTCCCACCAGGTGTGGGGAGCAGTGGTGCCAGCTCCTCGCCCTGAGGAGGACACAGGTTGGCTCCTACCCACCTGTCCCATCAGGAGTTGAGCACACGTAGGTGGGCAGCATCTTCACCGTGGCCTCTGCGTGCGTCTCCTTGCCCAGCCCCTTCTCCATCTCCAGCCTCATCCTCTGTTTCACCTCCAGGAGCTGCTCGTGGCTCAGCTTGAGGGCCTCCAAGATCTTCTGGCGTGCCTTGTGCTGGGCGGCCAGCCTGTAGGCCACGGCTGTCACCATGGCTGCTCCTTTGCCACTCCCGTCCTCCGACCTCACGAAGCGGATCTCACAGTCCGGCAGCAGCTTCCGCACAGTCTTGTGGAGACGCCGGGCGAAGCTACGGAGGAGAAGACCTGAGTGTGTCACCATGGGTGGTGGGAGCTTCTGGGCTTGGAAATCACAGAATGGTTGAGGCTGGAAGGGACCTCCAGAGCTCATCTGCTCCAACCTCCCTACCCCAGCAGGGACATCTCTACCTAGGGCAGGCTGCTCAGAGCCCCATCCAGCCTCACCTTGAAGGACTCCAGG
Organism: Brachypteracias leptosomus; assembly: GCA_013401335.1. Taxonomy (NCBI): domain Eukaryota; kingdom Metazoa; phylum Chordata; class Aves; order Coraciiformes; family Brachypteraciidae; genus Brachypteracias; species Brachypteracias leptosomus. The sequence continues at coordinate 27,150 of VYZX01019805.1, read as the reverse complement.
GATGGGGCCTCCACCCCCTCTCTGGGCAGCCCCTTCCACTGATCTCTCACCCTCACATTAAAGAACTTTTTTCTAATCCCCAGCCTCAATCTCTCCTTCCCCAGCTTAAAACCATCACTGCTGGTCCTGTCATTACAAACCCTTTTGACCAGACCTTCCCCTGCCTTCCTGGAGCCCCTGCAGGTCCTGGAAGGTCACTATAAATGACTGGAGACCCTTTAGGGGTCTCAAAGGAACATCTGGAGATGTTCTGCTTGTGCCAAGCTTCATCCACTGCCGGTCAAACCGATGCTCCCACCCTCACCCCCCACCAGCCTTCACGGAACGTTACACGGAATGTCAGGGATTGGAAGGGACCTCCAAAGATCATCTAGTCCAACCCCGCCTTGGTCCTGCTCGTGGACTCACTGAGGATGCTTCTTGTAGACGGAGCCATCGACGCCCACGGTGGAGCGCAGCCGCTCCAGCCCCTTGTTCTCCTTGATGCGCCGCAGGACGGCGGCCAAGGTGGCCCCGCACAGGTTGGCCGAGCGGGTGGAGACGATCTGGCAGATGCGGTGAGTGGCCACACAGTCCTCATGAGATGGCTCCAGCCCCAGCTTGCTGAGGATCTCGTGGGCTTTCTGCAGCCCTTCTTTCTCCCTGAGGAACAAGGGATTCATGGTTGGAATTCCAACTTGCCCCATCTGAGGTGTCCCTCAGCCCTGGGATGGGTTCTGGTTTCTCCCAGCACAGGTGTCACCCCAGGACACCACCTGGATCCTACTTACTTCTCAATAGCAGAGACAAATCTGGTCTCAAAGTGGCCGGTGGTGAGCAGGTCTGGTGTGAGCCTTCCCCCAAACAAGAGCCCTTCCTTGGCCATCTTCACCAGGATGAGCCTGACCAGCTCCCCCATGTACATCCCGCTGATCATCTTCTCAAACCTGCCAGTGGGGGAAGCACAAGGTCCATTTGGCCGCGTGTCCCACGGGGTAGCCATGGGATGACCTTAAAAACACTCGGCCACCATCCAGGCCCTAATTCAATCAAGGTAAGCCCTTCCCAGAGTGGTTTATCCCATCACTGAGGACATAAAGCCATGTTGACATGACCAGCATTCCACAAGGAGAACTTATGGCCACCTGAAGGTCTCTCAGTTTGCAGAGACCTTCCCCATCCCACCCACTCATGCTGCCAGAAGCCATGTGGGGAACGGGAGATCTGTAGGGCTTGGATGTGGACATTAGGTGGTGGTGTCTGCTGGCAGATGACTTCCCCGGCCAGGGAAAGCCCCAGAAATCCCCAGGCTGAGGAGGGCAGGAGGTGTTGGGTGGTTCCCAACCCAACGCTTCGATGCAGCCCCTCTTTGTGGAGCCGGCGCGGCGGAGACCGCGGTGACCCAGTTAACTGGGATGACCTCCCTGGTCCCACCAACGCCGCGGGAGGAGGGACAATGCAGAGCAACCCTCCAGCCTGAGCCCAAGCCAAGAATCTGCTCACAGTTGTTTGCCAGGGTTGAGCGAGCCCATGTCGATCTCGCGGTCGAACTCGGTGCGGATGTCGTTGAGGACCCCGTCGTCCCCGAACGCCCCCCACTCCATGTTGATGCACATCCGACCTTCGTCCCCCTCCACCAGGTCAATGTGTCTCATCTCCTCCATGTAGCAGGCGTTGGTGCCGGTGCCTGAGCCAAGCACAGGGACACAGAATCGTTGAGGTTGGAAAGAGCTCCAGGGTCACCAAGTCCAACCTTCATCCAACATCTCCCTGACCCCCAGACCATGTCTCCAAGCCCCACATCTACTCCTTTGTTGAACCCCTCCAGGGATGGGGACTCCAGCACCTCCCTGGGCAGCCTGGGCCAGTCCCTGACCACTCTGTCACTAAAGAACTTCTTCCTAATGTCCAACCTAAACCTCCCCTGGGGCAACTTGAGGCCATCCCCTCTTGTCCTGTCCTTAGTTCCTTGGGAGAAGAGCCCAACCCCAGCCTCACCACAACCTCCTTTGAGGTAGCTGTAGAGAGCAATGAGGTCTCCTCTCAGCTCCTCTTCTCCAAGCTGAACAACCCCAGTTCCTTCAGGTGCTCCTCATGTTCTCCAGACCCCTCACCAGCCTGGTTCCCCTTCTCTGCACCCTCCCCAGCCCCTCAATGTCCTTCTTATCCTGTGGTGCCCAAACTGGACCCAGTGCTCCAGGTGGGGTCTCACCAGTGCTGACCATGGTGAGAGGACACTGCCCTTCCCTCATCCCCATAATTAACAGCCAAAGCCACCACAGAAAGTGAAAAAGGGAAGAAAACAAACATTGGGCAACCCTGGTTTTCTAGCATGGTCCTTCCCTTCCTTTTTCCCTGAAAAGACCCTGACACCTCCAAGAAATGTGGTCACGGAGAGATGGACCCCGATCCACCCCCTGTCCTGCAGCTCACCAACAATGAGGCCAACTTCACAGTTATGGTCGTCGTAACCACAGGTCATCATGGTCCCAACAGTGTCATTGACCACGGCCACAATGTCAATGTCAAAGTCCTGAGATGGTGGAGAGGAGAGAGATTGAGTGAGCGTGGCCAAAACCAACCCAAACATCTCAGCTGTCACGGGGAGCCTTGAGTGTCCTGTCCCAGGGAACCATCTGCCCTGGTCCCACCACCCCAGGAGGTCTCTGTCACAGACCTGCCCGACCTCTTACCCCTCTTTTCTTGATGGACTTGCGCAGCATGGACACCACGTCCTTCCCCTCCACGCTGCTGCACTTGAACCCCTTGGTCCACGTCACCAGGATGCTCTGTGGGGAGACAGCGAGAAGGAACACTCAGAGGATGGACCCACCAAGCCTTGAGTGCCCCAGGGATCAGCACTGGGACCTGTCCTCTTTGTTGGTGACGTGGACAGTGGGGTCAAGGCTCCTTCAGCAAGTTTGGAGATGACACCAACTGTGTGGTGTGGTCAACACGCTGGAGGGAAGGGATCCATCCAGAGGGACCTGGACAGGCTGGAGAGGTGGGCCCAGGACAACCTCATGAACTTCAACAAGGCCAAGTGCAAGGTCCTGCAGCTGGGTTGGGGCAACCCCAGCACAAATCCAGGCTGGGCAATGGGTGGGTTGAGAGCAGCCCTGAGGAGAAAGACCCGGGGGGTGGTTGAGGAAAAGCTCAACGTGAGTCAACAACGTGTGAGTGCAGCCCAGAAACCCCCCGTGTCCTGGGCTGCTCCCCCCAGCGTGGGCAGCAGGGCAGGGAGGGGATCCTGCCCCTCTGCTCCAACCTGGGGAGACCCCCCTGAGTGCTGGGGCAGCTCTGGAGTCCTCAGCACAGCAGAGCCATGGAGCTGGGGGAGCGGGGCCAGAGGAGGCCCCAGCAATGGTGGGAGGGCTGGAACCCTCTGAGAGAGTTGGGCTTGGTCAGCTGGCGAGGCGACGGCTCCTGGAGACCTTCTTGGGGCCTTGCAGTATCTGAAGGGGCTACAAGACAGCTGGGGAGGGACTTTTCAGAAGGGCTTGGAGTGATAGGATGAGGGGTGATGGTTTTAAACTGGAAGAGGGGAGGTTTAGATTGGAAATTAGGAGGAAATTCTGCATTGTGAGGGTGGGGAGACCCTGGCCCAGGTTGCCCAGGGGGGGTGTGGATGCTCCATCCCTGGAGGGGTTCAAGGCCAGGCTGGATGGGCCTTGAGCAACCGGGTCTAGGGGGGGGTGTCCCTGCCAGGGCAGGGGGTGGAACGGGCGGATCTTTGAGGTCCCTTCCAAGCCCAACCATCCTATGGTTCTATGAATCCATGTGTCTCAGGGCTCCTTGGAGCAAGGTGAGGGCTGGATGGACATGGAGCTCAGTCCCTCGTTATCACTCCTGAGCTGAGCTATCAGCAGGATTTCCGTGTCCCCACAGAGAAGGTTTATGACCATGAAGCAGCACGAGACACTTGGAATGTGATTCCCCTCACAGCCTTTATGGAGCCCTGGAGCAAAACCTGTTCCCCAGCCTGGGGGGGGGGTGTCACCTCCTGGGGGCGGGGGTCTCAGGCTCTGGGTGTGTCCTGGCAGAGGGGGAAGGGAAAAGGGAAGAAGGAAAAGGCTCCATCTCCAACCCCCAACCCTGGAGCCGCAGATGCCTCATCCCTGCCTCACAGGTGGGGACACTGAGGCACGGAGACAAACAACCCCCCCGAGGTCACCGGG